>VYZV01029371.1:162356-174143 GCA_013401275.1 Pandion haliaetus | reverse complement strand
GTAGTAAATTAAATTGATTTTGTTTCTTCCCCAAGTTGAGCCTGTCTTTTGCCCGTGACCATAAGTGGGGAGTGATCCCTCCCAGTCCTTGTCTCGACCCACAAGCCTGCCTTTGTATTTTCTCCTCATCCCAATGTGGCCAGGCGAGGGGGTGGGGGGTGAGCGAGCGGCTTCGTGGTGCTTTGTTACCGACTGAGCTGACCTGAAACCATGACAAAAGTAAAAAGTCTTTTCCAATAGAAAAGGCAAATTTAACCCTACTAATGATCCCTGTGTTTTCTTAGTTTTATCTCATGGACTGTTAAGCACAACCTCACCAGCCATGTTCAGAGCTTGGACAGTATGCTCCAGACCAGGCTTTTTCTGCTATTGCCCTTCCAGGACACTGTGTTGGGTGTCCATGGCAACGTTTTGGCAGAGGGGGATGCTGCAGGGCGGCCTCTGTGAGGAGAGGCCGGGGCTGCCCCTTGCCGGACACAGCCGGTTCCAGCTGGCTCCGACCCACCCACCCCAGGGCACGGCCGAGCCCCTTGGCCAAGATGGTGGCACCTCTGTGATCTTGTATTTAAGAGAGGGGAGGAAATGCCAGAGAGATAGAGGAGGAGGAGGGAACAAAAAGTGTGAGAAATAGCTGAGAGGACACCAAATGTCTTTATCTTGACCCATGAACTTACTCAGTCCTGTTCTCCCTATTTTCCCCACAGCCTGTCCTGCTGAGGGTGGGGGCTGAGCAGCTGGGTGGGAGTTTGGCTGCTAGCCAGGGCCAAGCCACCACACACATTTTGACCATTGTGGTATCAAGTGTCAGAAGTAGCCTGAGGAGCAACTCTGCACGTTTGGAGGGAACCAGCACAAGGTCAAGTCGCATCCTTTCCCTCCTTGCTCTTTCCTAGAGATGTGCAGCAGAATGTGCAGTGCATGGTCTCTTTCTTAGCACACAGCTGAGGGCACATGGGCTAGGTCAACACTCACTCACAAAATTCTGAAACCAGCACTGACACACTGCTGGTCAGGGCCAAGAAATACTCCTCCACATAACTCTTGACCATAATTCAGGCATTAGCATACCACTCCCAAGAGGCAAACTGTGTGAGTTGGCCCAGGTTTGGCAGATAAGAGAGTTTAATGGTATGGACATAGCCTGTTTCACACCAGGTGGTGTTAGTGTTAGAGACCAACCCTGGGCATGCTGAGTTTGCTATCAATGATGCACCCACATTGTCCTCAGGAATTAATCCAGGTGAACAAACATGTATTTGGATTTATAGGGTTAATAAAGTTAGCTACACCCTCGCCTGGCGTTAACCAACATATTTAGCTGAAGACAATGGAGCAAAATTGAATTATACCAGTTTATTTTGGACTCTTGTGGAAATATTGTACCCCTTTCTAAGCTCCAGCTCCACAAATCAGTGCCAATGGTGAAGCACTAATTGTTAGGTTTAAAATTCAGAAATTTAATAAAAGGAAAACCATCATGTTTTATTTTTGGATAAGTATCATAACTTCAGCCTGTTTCCTAATTTTTTTTTGTCTTGAGCAAATTATTGAAGTACCCACCTGGAAGGCCCCGGGAATCTGGCTTTCAGTGCTGTCCTTCAGAAGCTTCTGTCACTTTCAGAAGGTTTTTACCCTGACATAAGGTAGCATTGAAAGGACAATCATGAAACCCCAGTCAGATAAGGCACAGCTATTCCTTGGAACTAACCCTGTCTCTTTTGTTCTTGGGCAAAAAATATTTTCCATTTTACTAAGCACTGCATACTGTTCTTGTCGATCTCAGCGAGTCATTTAATTATCAACTTAAAATCTGTTTCTTTATTTTCAGAGCAAAAATTTATTATAATTATGCTAAGTGAGAGTTAATGCATGTATTTGTGGTATATAATTTTAAATGTTGCAGTGCCTTGAGAAGGACCACATGTGCTTGCTTAAAAAGGCACTTCTGGCATGGGTACAATTTAAACAAACAGCGTATGCAAATAAGTAGTTGTAAGTAATCAAAAGAGAGTTCTCCACTAATAAGAGCTAATATTTATTATTGTTCCTATCACCATCGCTAGAGCCAGAAGTTGCAAAACTAGATTTCCTAATTTGACTTATTCATGAATAAATAAAAAGAACCCAAGCCTCTTTTTTATTTAATTTCCTTTTTTTTTTCAAAATTAATAAAGTAAAGTTTGTTCCCATCCTCCATATTTCTTCTCCCAAGTGAGCAGCTTATTGTACTATCAATGGAATGCAACAGATTGTGAAGGAGTCAAGGAGACGTTTGAAATAGATTTGTTCAGCCATACACTGCAAACAGCACATCTGTTATTGACAGAGTGAAAATAGAGCCTGCAAGGAGTTAGCGCTAAATGTAATTCAGACTCGGGAACAGCATTCTTGCCTAGATTTTACTTTCTTATTTTACTTAGGTAAAATTGTCTCCACTTCAATACAACTGCCAAAAGCAAACACAGAGGGCCTGTTTTAAAGGTCCCTAGGCAATGAAAGACACCATTCAAAATCATATATTACAAGCTCATTCCACATCATGCTTGTGACACCTTCACAAACGTGAAAAATCTTTGTTAAAAGAACAGAGAGATTGCAGTGAGAACAGCTCAAACTCTTGGGTCGTTGAGGTTATCAAGTCTCGGTGGACATGTCTTATTTTTTCACCTGGAAATGTTACATTAGAAGAAATTGAGCATTTTAGCACTTCTCTGATATCTAGGGAGTTCAGCTTTCTGTACAGCCTGTGTGTAAATTATTTTGATGTGATCTGGGAATTGATGGACCTCTTCCACATGCATCCAAGAAATCTCTTTGAAAGAGCTACAGCAATCTTGGGAAATATCAGAATTCAAGCTATCTATAACAGCATTAATTTGACTCCTGGGATGTAGTCCTAACTCATATCACCTAATTTGATCTATCCTATAGTCCCTCTACAACTGCGGGGGGAGAACAGGCATGTCCAGATGGGGTGACAGAGGTCCACAGTGGTATGATAAGGAATTAGATTAGATTAGACTAGCACAAGTTTCTGTACGGCTCAAATTAGGTAATAAAGACCTGCAGTTTTTGTATACAGCCATTTTACACTCTTGACATTCACATTCCACATATTCTACATTTGCTTTTTTTCCACAGACCCTCCTGCTTCCAGCATGCACAGCCTTCACTGAACAGGCACCTGCTCAACATATTTCCCTAATCCATTCAGAAAACACATTTCTTGCCCAGGCCTTCTTGGCTGCACACCATCCAAACCCACACCAAGCTGGGTTGTTCACATTCTCACTACTGGGACCGTTGGCATTTTTGAGGGGAGAAGCCAATAACTTACGTCAGGTGTTCAGCAACCTGCTAATGGAAGGCAGAGCTCTTGTCTCCAACCTACAGCAGCCATCACAGTTTGTTGGCAGGATGCTGTTCCCCACTACCAGTTTCTAAGTGTGCAGGCAAAAGCAGCACTACAACAAACATCCCTGAGAGAAGGCTGAACACGGGCTAGCAGTTGGGAATATTTTGTCCTACAAAACCATGTCTGACTGGGTGGGTGTCTGCACAGCCACCTGTAGCAGGTTGCTCTGATTCTGTGGATCAGACTGAGGACTTAAATCACCTGTTTGGCTCTTTTTAGGAGCATCACGTTTGTCCAGAATCCTCAGGCCAGTAATGGCCTAGCAGAGATCTCCAAACTTGCTAAGACCTGGAAAAGGCTTTTTTTATTATTAAAAAATTAGATTTCTTTAGAATGTAAATGAATTGAAACCACAGCCAGCCTTCAAAGAGAAAGCAGGGTAATTACATTGCTACAAGGCAGTAGTTGAATTACTGGTGTAAAGGAGTACTCATACATGTAACTATCCCAAAGGTAATGTTATTATCAGGCTATATGTGATACAGATGCTATTGCTTTCCAGGCTTACTGCATTCTCCTTTAATATAAATAGTTTTCTTGTGTTTCTGTTTTCACTGACTGACTTACATTAGATTTTTAGTCACTTCAGAAAATAATCACCTGCAAGGCTAAATACAAGTCCCAGGGTGAAGGGATGGAGAACAAGGCTTTCTGGAGCACAGCTGCCCCTGATCTTGTGATCCACAACACTTCTCCCCCCACAGCTAAATTTTATTTAAAACTGGCAGTTATACTGAGGTCTTTCCCAAGCTTAAGCAGCATTTGCTTTAGTGCAGAAACTGAAAGTTTCACAGTAGCAATGTTCCTGCCACCTCTCTGGTGTACCATTTCCAGTCTTGGATGCCATACAGTCAGGTAAAGGAATAGCACCTACTTTCTTCTGTAATGTGTTCACAGTAGCTGATAATTGCTTCTTCTACTAGTTACCATATCCATATTTTTTTAGGATTGTAGCTATTGGAAAATACCCTTGGGAAAAACAAAATAACATAGATGAGGAAATATTAGGGAAAAAAGGGATAGGATATCAGTTTTTCTCTATCTGGTAAGCTTTTGTCCATGCATTGCAATCTCCTGAGTTTCTCCAAACTGCTATATTTTATTTTCTGAATGGCAAAATTCACAAAAAAAATCAGAAAAGAGCTATCATATCTGCCCAGATAAAACAAACTGCAGAGTAGGATACTCTCAGTGGAGATTTTAAACTCTTTCTACTAGGTGTTTTAACGTTCTCTGTAGTTTGACTTTCTGGATCAATAAAAATCATTTTGCTCTCTAGTCTCTTTCTCTAGGGGAAAAAAAAATCTCATGTAAGTGTTTATTATGAGCTCAAATGGACAAAAAGTAAAGACATCTCAGGTAGGGTCCTTGTGGGGATGGTTTCGTCATGTGAGCAACCTGAATCAAATGCTCATCACTGTTGAAAGGTGGAAAGCTTTTTTTTCCCTCCACTTGCCATGTTCCTTCCCTTCTGCTTTGTTCCTTCCCCCTCTTCTCTGCCTCCATCCCTTGCTCCATCTCTGGGGTTCATCTGAGTGCCAGGTTTTCATGGCTTGTTTCCATGTCACTGTATTAACTGGGAGATAAGCTATTATCACAAGAATAATTTTATTCCATGTTGGGCAATACTGTATTGCTTACTTTATCTGTTACACAGTGCTCAGTGCCAGCATGTTAGGTAGGCAAATCAATCTGTCATCTTAAAATGGTTACTGCTTTATTTCCTTTTCTTTCTGTTTAAATGTCACGTTGCTTTGGGTGCTTTCAGTGCATGCGTCAGTGCTTGCTTCAGAGCAGGGCTCACTGCAGTGGCACGACCATGACCACTTCACCAGGGCAACTAAATGAGGAACGTTGCTTCCTTTGCTAAAAATATAATCAACAGGGGGAAACCCAGGCATATTCAAAGAGTGATTCAACCTATGTACTATCTGACTTGTCCTGCGAATATAGCTCTTCCCCTTTTGTCACAGCAGGAACCCACACCAGCTGTACTCCAATGAGACATCTACATCAAGCTCCAAAGTTCACCAGGATGAATCTGAGCATGTATCGGCAACGATAGGAAATACCTTTGGAGACTGAAACAACAGCACACGGTAGCTGGCAACCTGATTTTGCCACAGCTATGCCTGGGCTATCAATCTTGCCCTCAAAGTGCTCTTGTTTCAGTTTCTCAACAACTTTTTAAAAACAGATTGGGTAAGAAGGAGTATGTTTTAAATGTCCAGATCAGCAGAGCCTGGGATTTTGTTAACAATTGAAGAGGACATAGGAAGCAATTGTCATAAGCTCAGCGTACTGCCTTTCAGGATTTTCTATGGAGCACTCATTTCAGACCAGCTCACACTGCTCACCTATACACCACCTAGATCCTTATATTTTTGGCAAGGATTTTCTTAGGAGAGGAAAAGGGTAACATGCGCCTTGCAACATTGCTTAGATACATCTGCCAAGTTAGGGGTGATAGAGCAGACGCAGAGATACGAATCACTATGTCCAGAGGGTATGTGTCAGGGTGATGCGCAAACCTCAGCTAGCTCCTCTTGCACTGCAAATGAACCCTGAGTCACGTATGGGTCAACTGTTGTGTCCCCAAACAACCTGTGACACTCTGTTGGTCATTGGGCTTGCAGACAAAGTTGCACTTTTAAATGCAAATGCAAACCTTGTCCTGAAGCAGAAAGGCAACTGCCAACAAGTTATTTTTGATCCCATTTTTCATGCTGCAAACACTTGTTTGTGTTTGGTTTTAAAGACCATTGTGAGGACAAGTAGAACTGGAACTGGAAGATCTAGCATCTCCCGTACTGGCTAGAATGACTAGAGATCATCCAGGCATGCTAGTACAGAAACAGCTTCTTGTTAATGAGGTGAACTGTGATTAAGCACGTGCATTTTGTGAAAACCTCCAGGCCTAAAAGAGGCCAGAGAGCAGCACTGAGTGTTGCTGCTGAACACTTCCAGGGCAGGAAGAGCCATGTGGAAGAGGCACTGGCCAGAGCAAGAGCTGCCTACCAATCCGCATCTAATTAAGCCTAATGGTAGCCAACAATGCTGTCTCTAATTACACCTATCTAAAAGGCTTGTACAGTCAAAATAGGCCACATGCCCTTTTTTTGTCTTGGCAATAGGTTAAAAGGTGTTTTTTCTTCTTTGTTGTGAGAGACCTCTGTGGCTGTGTTTCCAAAAGCCTGGAGGGAAAGGGCCAAGGGGAGAAGGATAGGGAGGGCTTGGCACTGAGGCCAGATATATCACAGAAACCATGTGTTGCTTGGATGAGAAGCTGCTGGACTCCACACCCAGCAGAAGTTGTATCTTTAGTTTTCAAGCTGAAGAGAAAGTTCTAAGCTCTCTGTCGTCTAAGTGTTGTCTAAGAAACATCTGTCCTTTCTTTGATCAATGAAAGCACCTTTGCTGGTAGGAGTGTGTGGGCAGCTGGGCTGAGCTCCGGCAATGCCTCCTTCTCAACTTCCAAACAAATTTTTCTGAGTAGTCAAAGCAAGGCCATGACTGTTTTACCACAAAGATATGCTGTTCCTGAACAGCTGCTTCTAGCACTGCTTAGGCAGGTGTAGTACCAGCTCAGTAATTAGCAACTACACCCTCAACAACAGCAGTTGTTTGATAAACAGCCCTGAGTTATTAGGATTCTGAACTCTTGTGTCCTGGAGGATGTCAGCCCAAACTTATTCAAGGAAACAAACTGATAGCTATTAAGGGTGCTTGATAGTTTGCTGTTCATAGCAAATGTGTGCAGGGAAGAGCATGAGCAAGAAATTATTTCCCTGAGTGCTAAAGGCACACACCTGGGAATTGAAATGGTTGGGGTTCAGTCCCTACTCCAGTGGCTTTCAAAGAGCTCTGAGCAAAACCAGAGGAGCTAAAACAAGAGAGACTTTGTCCAGATCAGTCTGTAGCTCAGGCTCTAGTTGCCTTCTCAGAGGTAGGCAGAAAGGATATGAACTCAGATATCATTCCTTTCATGACATGCTGTCATGTCATACTGTGATGACAATTGAGATGTATATATAAGGGACACCACTACCACTTCTCCCACTTTGTGACAGAAAGCCTTTGATTTTATTAGACCTGTTCAGAAACAAATCAAAACAAGGTTATAATCTGTTCTCATGTTTTATTTTGACAAAAAACTGTCCATGCTGGATAAGCCTTTGCATGCAGTCTGGTCCTTTCACCTTAGGGTGGGTTGAAGTTGAAAAGCAGAGATGAAGGCAGTGAGGATGGTCCAAGGCAGCAAAGAGTTTCTGTGTAAGAGAACACCAAACAGACGAGGAGTACTCAGGTTGGAAACAGACAAATGAGGAAGGCTACAAACAATGAATGGTGCTGAAGAGGTGACGAGGTAATGATTATTCACTGCATTGCACCACAAAAACTACAGGGCGCCCACTGAAATTATCAGGTGTCAAATTAGGAGGAGAGAGCTGGTATTTCTTGGCATAGTGCATAATTATATTGTCACAGACTGCTGTGCAGGCCAAAAGTGTAGATAAAGTCAAAAAGTCATTAAAGAAATTCAGGGAGGGCTGATCCACTGGTAAAAATTAGTTTAAAAAAAAAGAAAAAAGTAGTCTTAATTCAACCTCTGACTCAGGAAAGCAGGGGAGGAGAGCTCACTGTTCATGTGCTCTCTTGTGCTTTCTCGGAGCATTACTGCTGAAGTGCCATCCATAGTCACTGTGACAGACAGGCTACTGGGTGAAGTTGTCTGTACAGTGACATGAAGGTTCTTAGTCTGATGTTAATTTTGTTTTATTTTTTGGCTGAGAAAATCAGGTATTCACACAACTCGCAGCACAGACAGAGACACAGAGGATGCAGGAACTATCCCAACTCTCTGATGTCATTGCTGGGTAAACTCTCTAATTCTGGTGTTTTGAATATACATGCCCTAAAACTATACCTACAGATGCAAAAGCATTACATGAAGAGCATTCATTAAATTCTATCTCTAAAGTTACCATGATACAAGTATTTATAGCTATAAAATGAATACACCAAGACAATTACCATATCTCAAACAGAACAATAATACTCCACACTTTCTGCCACTAGGCTATGTTTAACTTTCTACCGCTGCACTACTTTTTCTATGCTGTTTCGTGTATTGTCCCCCACGTGTCCTTGTTTGAGAGTTCAGACTCACAGAAAGGTACAACAGCTGCTTCTGACACATTAAGGAACAAATTAAAAAGCTTATTTATTCAAGGATAAACACTACCATTCCTTTCCATAATATCCTTGTCTATCTTGGGATGAAATTTGGTCCATCGCCTAGCATTATACAATACCTTACAACCCAGCCTGGGCTTCTGCCAGAAAGCTAATGTTTAAAACCACCTAAGGGAACATCTCAAACTTGTTTGACATTTCTACTAATGGAGAAATCATAAGCTGGAGTAGGTAATGTGGGGACCTGGACTAGTTGTTGTAGGAATTCTTTTTCCTCTTCATGAAGGCCCCTTCATCAGTTAGTGCTCAAAATGGTTTATTTTACCCTCCTGGACATTATACCCTCTCAGGCTGTCTACTGTTGAACCTGTTGCTGAATGTCCATGCCCAAACATAGCAACCCCTGCTCCTCCGAGCCCTAAGGGATGCTGAGGCAGTAGTGAAATTTTTACAGAAGGGAGACCCAGTACAGTGACCTATGCCAAAATAAATCCTTTCTGTTATAAGAAAGTTTGACATCTGATAGCACAAGCTAGGAGGAAATAAAGTACATTTCAGTTAACTTCGGAGTTTCTTGTGCAGTTCTCCCTAACCCAATGAACTGTGGGAAGTTTTGTGCTTTGTCTACATTAAGCCCAGGCTGCCTCCTATGGAAAACGCACTGAACTTTGCTTCCAAAACAAAGGCTTCTCAAAAGGGCCTACCTTTTTTTCCTGAGGAATCAGACACTTGGGCCTCTAAAAATCTGGCATATTCAGCATATCTCAATCAGACACCTAAAAGGGACTTCAGAAGAGTTAATTAAGCCAGCTGGAGTTTTAAAGAAAACCATTTCTGATAGATTAAAAAATCATAGTATGCTGGGGATGTACATCACATGCTTGTGATATTTCTGTCCGGCTATGCCGAGGAAAGAGTAACAAAGGAATGAAAAGAATTACACGTATCAGTTTAATTAGATTGACTAATTGTCTCAGTTTGAAATAAGCATTAATCATGGAACAGCATATCCAATTTCCTTTAAAAATTACTGAGAAAAACAGATACTCACTTTTCATCACTGTCTGCTGGAAAAGAAGCTGCGAGAATTATGGGAAAACTTGTTCAATGCTCTTGCGAGCATTATGTCTCCGTAGGTGCCTGAGGAAAGTGGCAAAGCGTAGCTTTTCTACAGGTTCTTTTGTTTTATCGGGTTTTGTTTTCACTAAGTTGTTCACACGATACCTCTCAGTGGCCTAATATAAAAACAGTCTGAACTATGGGAGAAGAAAAAAAACGATGAGAGGGAAGCGCGCGCTCTCTGCGGGGGAAGTGCGGCAGGAGGCAGGGCATACCTGGCTGCTTTCCCCAGGAGCTGGGGGGGATTCCTGGCAGACTCCCTCGCCTGAAGATAGCAGCATGATCCACGTGAGGAGTGAGGTGGTAACTTGTTGCTGCATCAAGCTTCAAAATGTAACACAAATTAAGATCCTGTGAGTGTACATGCCCCAGGGGGTAGCAGTTTCGAACCCCCCCCAGACCCAACTGGATGACCTTTCTCAGGGTGACCTTTCATCTGGCAGGAAGATATTTTCCTGCCTGTCCCCAAAACACACCTGATTATTTGGGGAATATGACAGCACCTCTGTATTGGATTAATTCAGAGGACGGTATGAATTTATTCACTTACCAGTCCTGACCAATTCTGGGTTTAAAATCAGAAAATAGTCAGCCGCAACACAGTGTTACATTTCACATCTGGAATGCGTGTTGCAGCTGCACACTTCAGTCTCAGGGCAATTATTTTTATCCCAAACCTGGTTGCTGTAAATAAATCTAATTAATTAGAATGTTTTTCCTTTGCCTTTACAGAAAAAACTCAGTATTTCAGCAGAACCATAACCACCAGAAGTAGGTCCTTGCTGCTGTTCTGCTCAGTTGTCCTAATTTATAAGAAATGTTCTTCAGTTAAACCTCCATCTATTTCCCTCCCACACAAACTCAGTTTTATCTCAGATGTCTGACACTAAATCACCTCTATCAGAAAGGCTGCATCAGTTCCCTGAAGCCTTAGCTTAATGCTAAGAAAATTAAAACTACTACATTCTGGAACATTTCTACACTGTTATTTTCCTTTAAGTTCTCCCTTTTGACCTTGGTCACAAAAGCAAGCTGGTGCTGTTTTCTCTCCTATTGCATTCATTCCAAGTGCTTTAGGGTTCATTTTGGGTTTGCTGTTTTCTTTAATGAGTAGCACACAGCTTGCAAAAATATTACAAACACTAAAATAAACTAGAGCACCCTTCCCAAACTCCCTGGCTAAAATTCCCCTCCGGACAAGACAGCAAAAACACTGCAAGTTGATAAATATTACCAGTGGACATCCTCATAAACCAGAAGACGGAATAGTTCCTTGCATTCCTAGGAAATTCTTCTCTCTCTCTGGCAAACTGAAAAATAGACACTACTGAGACTGTACTGCTTAACTGGGAAAAAAATCCCCAATTATTTTAAAATATCCATAGTGTTAAAATGCCACGCTTACACAACTAAAATTTGTTTAAAGTAGGTTAAAAAATGCTTTTATATTATTGTGATTTACCACCTTTTGTATTGTAATCGTATTTAAAAACACAACTTGGTGGTCGAGAGAGGCTTCAAGTCAATCGTATGGCGTGTTTTTATTTAAAAACACAACTTGGTGGTCGAGCGAGGCTTCAAGTCAATCGTATGGCGTGTTTTTCTTTTAGCTGCGTTATTATTTAAAGCACATCTCGTCAGCAAATACCGGTGCCGGTAATTCACTCGGTGCGATAGGCAGCACACGCAGAGCGGGCGTGAGCGCAGGTGCAAGTGGGTTTGTTCCAGAGGGGGCTGGGGGCTGCAGAACGCTCTTCCCGCCGCTAACGGCAGCGGGGGCCTTCACCGGGGGGCTGAGGGAGGAGGCGGGAACGCAGGCCAGCGGGCGCCAGCCCCTTGCGGCTCTCCCTGCCGGAAAGTCCCCGGGCGCTCGCCTGCGTTTGTCAAAACCCTGGACACTTCTTTAAAAAATAAACCAACACACAGAGACCCCTTGCCCGAGTTTAAAGCGGCGGCCAAGGGGTGGCCCGGCCCCGCTGCCCCGCCCGGCAGCCGAGCGCCCTCAGGGCGGTGGCGGCGGCGGCGGCTCCGGCTGGCGGCGGGCGCCATCTAGCGGC
>VYZV01029371.1:142103-162330 GCA_013401275.1 Pandion haliaetus | reverse complement strand
AGGCCGTGCCGCCGGCTGCGGGGACGCGCCCGGCCCGGCCCGGCCTGGCGGCACTAGCTGCCGCTCCCGCTCCCAGCCCGAGGAGCACCGAAAAGAAGATTTCCCCGTGCTGGCCCTCGGGCAGAGCCGCCTGACTGGCGCTGTCTGACCCCAAATCAGACGATTGGGTAGCAACAATAAAACGTCTATTTTTAACGAGCTTTAAAGGCCAGGGTTTCCAATTCCCACACCACCTCTAATTAACTGGAGCGCCCCGGAGAAGGCTGCTTTGACCTTTTGCGCTCCCCGTGTCTCCCGCGCTTCCAGAGGAAGCACCCGAAATACATCCACACCTCTGTCAGTCAGCGTGCCAGGGCTGCGGGTCTCTGAACCGCTGCCCCCCCGCCCCCGAGAGGCTGTTAGGAAACACTCGGTCGCCATTTAACGAGGCCTTGGCATTAGTAACATTTCTCTGGTGACACTTTCCACAGGCCCTCCCTTTAGAAATATCTGGCCAGCCTCCCTGCACGGCTCTGCGGCCTTCAGGGCCTGAACACCGCTCAGAGAGTAGTGCCAGCCCTGGGGTTATAAAAAAGAACCTGAAGACGTTAATTCATGTGGTTTTGCACTGTATGGAGGAAAAAAAAAAATAACTGGGAGATTTCTGCTGCAGTTATTTCATGAAACTGCATATACCTCAGCATCACCCGTGCTGCCAGTAACCTCCAGTCCGACCATGGCCACTGAGCTGAGACCACGAGGCCATGTTATCCGTTTCTCTGTGTGACAGGTTAATTCTACAATCCATTATTTTCATGGGCAATAAATTTCACAAGGAAGCTCGTTTCTTGGTAACACGATGAAATATTACTACTCGCTTTTGCCTTCACCTAAATGATATGGCTGTTGTGTGTCAAGTGCTGATAAAACCCTCGTCATCACCCAGGGCTGTACCAGGGCTTATAAACATTTCTGGCAAAGTTTTTCAAATACAATTGCAACCTCATTGTCGTGGCCTATTTTCAGAAGGCAAGGCTTCCCTAGAAGCTATTTTACAACTCTATTAAGAGCTGTACTCTGAATAACAGACCTGAGTAGTTGTGAACATTTTACTGAAATGGCATATATAGCACTGTAGGGCTGGGGAGCAATTCAGATGTATAAACCCAGCATGGCAAAGGAGTGATAAAATGAAGATGGTGTTAATGTCTTGGCAATCCCACCTTATACAGCAACCCATGTGTTAAGAGTATTTTGTCCATATGATTTTTAAGGTGAGAACATGTGTCTGGCAAAACCATTCTTTCTTCAACTTATTCAGGTAGAATATACATCAGCTAGAGGTTGATTATGATCTTAAAGTTACTCTGTGTAGAGGCATTTAATTCACAGCTTAAATTTCAATAGACTTACGAGATATTTATTTAAATATTACGAGAGAAAAAATTTTCCTAGGTTAAAAATTCAGCTCAATGTGTTGAAGACATGAGCTGTCAAGACCTCACTTTTTTAGTCCCATATCTTTGCATTATTTATTAACCGATTGCTTCCCAAGTCATTCATTAAAACAGACTGGCTTGGACACTGTTGCTGGGCAACTATGAGAAAGGTCAGCAAACTTTGTATGAATGACGAGGTACTAAAGATCTCCAGCCACGTTTCCTTCATGTTCTTGAATGCAATCTAATGTGGCCAAGTACAGCCTGATGTCCTTTCTTGCACATTTTTCAAGTGAAGCAAATGCCTACAATAATCAGCTAAACCATTTGCCCAAACTAAGAAAAAAAAAAAGCAAGGTTCACATAGGGTGATTCAAAGCGATAATTAGGTAACAGAAATACTAGTGTTGACATAATAACAGTACTTCAAAAACAAATACAATTACTCTGTCTCTTGCCATATTAACTGAAAATCACAAAGAGCTGTGCAAACAGCAATCCGGCATGTGAATAACAAGAGGAAGGAGCATTTCTTACAGAAGCATGCAAACTGGAGAAAGATTTGTCTAATTACTTGGTCCACCTCTCTACTAGTACAGACTGATCCCTTTGTATTCTGTATATTTGATTTTTAATTCTATACCATGCACAGTGCTATTCCACTTCAAAACTGAGCACTTAAATGGATTAGTGTTTGTTGATTGCTTTCATGAGATAATATAGCCTTGTTCTCCTCTATGCTATTTACCAATATTTTATTTCCAAGGAGAAAATTCTGATTAGCCTTACGCTTTGAATAGCAGAATTATTTCCTAGAGTGTGACAATTGTGTAATCATTCAAATAAGCCAGTACACAAGCCAGGACAAATTTATCCCTGGCATAACAATTGTGATTCAATTGCAATAAAAACAGATATAAATTCAATCTACAATAACAGAGTAAAATGCTCTTGGGAGTTCAACGAGTGAAACCTCTCAGGCTAGAAATACCTATTCTGGTTTCTTAACCAGATTAATGCATCAGCCTTGCAGAATATGCTGTGTGTTAAAATACAGCAACACGGACAAAGACCAATGAAACCAGTTCGCAAACAAGCTGAAACTGTTTTAGTGAATACAAAGCGGAATTAACATTGTAGCTAATATAGGCACCTGGGCTTGGAAATAAATTGTGAAAGGTGGATTTCTAATACCTTTTTTTCAGAGCTGAACTGAACCTTTAAGGCTTTTTAATTAAAATAGAAGAGATGCATGTGGCCTTTCAGAGAGGTATGGGGAGGCTTGTAAGCACTGAAGTCTGAAGAAGCAGTGATGATACAATTTCTGTTACTCGGTGGTTTTATGCAACAACAAACAGCCAGAATGGCTTTAATTTAATGCATGGTTAGAAGACCAAGAACGCACAACGTGCCCCAGAGCACTCCTGCACCACAGTCGAGATGAAGACTCAGTGGCCATACCTAGAATACTGCCCAACGTTAACTGCTACTTCCTTTGAAGAACTCTGAAAAATGTGAAAGGACTTAGAAGAATGATTTGAGGCCGAGGGAACCTAGTAGCAGAAGAACCTCAAACTACTTAGTTTGTTGAAGAGAAAGCTCAGAGTTGATTTGATTGCAGTATCTGTTTACAAGAAGATTTTATTTCTGTATCGGAAACAATGTGGCCAGCAGGAGCAGGGAAGTGATGGTCCCCCTGTACTCAGCACTGGTGAGGCCACACCTTGAGTACTGTGTTCTGTTTTGGGCCCCTCACTACAGGAAAGACACTGAGGTGCTGGAGTGTGTCCAGAGAAGGGCAACAAAGTTGGTGAGGGGCCTGGAGCACAAGTCTGATGAGGAGCAGCTGAGGGAACTGGGGTTGTTTAGCCTGGAGAAAAGGAGGCTGAGGGGAGACCTTATTGCATGCTACAACTACCTGAAAGGAGGTTGTAGTGAGGTGGGTGCTGGTCTCTTCTATCAAGTAACTAGTGATAGGACGAGAGGAAATGGCCTCAAGTTGCAGCAGGGGAGGTTTAGATTGGATATGAGGAAAAATTTCTTTACTGAAAGGGTTGTGAGGCATTCGAACAGGCTGCCCAGGGAAGTGGTGGAGTCACCATCTGTGGAGGTATTCAAAAAGCATGTAGACAAGGCACTTTATGACATGGTTTAGTGGGCATGGTTGATGGTCAGACTTGATGATCTTAAAGGTCTTTTCCAACGTAAATGATTCTATGATGATTTCTAATAGTCAAAACTGAAGGAAAAGGAAGATTCTTTAGCTGGAAGGTAAGCCAAATAAAACCAGAACAGAAATAAGGGCCACATTTTTCACAGTGAGCGTAATCAAATCCTGGAATGATCTACTCAGGGAGCAGGTGTTTTCACCATTATTCTAAGTCTTTCTGGGGCAGGTATGAGCTTTGCACATTAATGTTTGGAAAGAGAGATACTGAGACCCGCCAAAAAACATTACTGCAGCTTGTCCAAACATTGAAACTGCCAGCTTGCCCAGATGCAGTGAGAAAAGCTCATGATTCAGTAGTAACTGCCTGCTGCTGCCTACCAACACTCACACCAGTAGGCTGTGTAGAAGCTATTACAAATCCTCCCATGGCTGACACACCATCAGGGAGCTGAAAGGAGTAAGAAGGCAACAAGTGTCTTAGATCTAAAGGTCCCAGTGCTCTGCCACAGGACCAAGCAGGGTTCCAGGCGGTCTAACAGCCAGCCTCAGCAGCCCCTTTTGACTCCCTCCCTCCCTCCCATCACAGGGGTTCAGCCACCCAACCAGCACAACCCTGATGCCAGCCACATGACATGACCCATCTTCAGCAACCACACTTCAGTTGCCTGCATGCCTTACCTGGCCCAGGAGTCACTCTCTGACTAGCCCTCTCAGTGTAAGCCTAAAGTAAAACCCTCTCCACGTTACTCAGACAAGGAGAGGATGTCCTGTGAACATCTGGTGGGACAAAGAGGCGATGTGTGGAAAGGGGGCATTGGGGAGAGGGTTGCTTTGAATATGTGGTGGTGTTATGCTTGAGAGGTATTGTTCTTGGGAGTTCTGTAATGAGGTGGAGAACATCTGTAACTGCAGTAGTGGACAGATGTGTTAACACTGTCTGCCCACACCTGAGTGACCATCACACAAAGTGTTGGCACTGGGGTGCAAAAAAAGGAAAGACCAGGAGGGCAGAAGACCTTCTAAAGGAACCTCCTTCCAGGTGTAAGAGACATGAAAGGCTGCTTAAATATCTCTCCTGAGTTCAGAAAGTGTAAAGGGTGCTTAAAATGCTCCGGTGAGGCTGAGTAGTTCTTGGTGTTACACAGGTTCACCCAGAGCTGAACAACAGTGTCAGCAGAGCTGCAGGACTCGGCTGCACCAGCTCACAGCCCTAGGGCAGTGCCCACCTGGGAAACCAGCACAGCTCCACAGCAGAACAAGGCACAACTGTAAGAAACAAGTCAGTTGTGTTGTATAAAATTTTCTAACTAAAATTTCAGTGGAAAGCAGATATTCAACAAGGAAACTTCAACAAAACCATTAACATTTGGTGAGGCTATAAATACGATGAAGTGTATGAGACCCTATTAATAACAGACTGTACTGCTTTTATGTTCTGCATATTCTACATAAAATAATCTCGTTTATGTGGGGCTGGGGGGAGGGAGCAACGACTTAATTCTTGTTAACAAAAAGTTATGATGGAGTTGAGTATTAGAAGCTTCCAAAAAAGAGCACTGCATTTACAATCCTCCTGTATAAACTCAAGAACTGTTCACCTCTCCTGCCCTGTAGTTTCAATCCATGATAGATGTAGTCTTTTACATTGCTTATTTTTGAAACTTCAACTTCTAAGATCTTCTTGTCTTTTTGATATTGATGATAATTCACTGTAGCTAAAATCCCAATGCCTGTGATAAAAAATGTTTTTCCATATTTTATACTGCCAGAAGTGTCCATTAGTAAGAGATCTGAATCACATTTCCCATTTCATCTTTCTGAGGAAAAAAAATGTCCTGAGTTCATTTCTCAGTATAATTATTATGTTAATTGTTTTCTTAGGAAACTCGTTTTCCTCGGAAGACAGACTGGATTAATTCCCCTTTCAGCATTCACAGGATGTACATACCAATGTCCCAAAATGGCAAAATAATTATGTCAGGCAGCAGTGGACTTTTCTAAAATCAGTCAATCTGTTTATCTATTTATCCAACTTCAGCAAAGACTTTCATATATTATATTCAGTGCTCTGAGTCAAGTTTCCTCGGCACTATCAAACAATTAGGAAAGAGGCCCTCACCAGGCAGAATGGACTGCCTGGCATGGATGCATGGGAGCCAGTCGAGTATAGGCTGGGTGATCTTCAGATGGTTCCAGTGTCTCAAAACCAAAACATCTTAGGACAGAGAGCACAAGCCTGGAGGAGATGCCATGGGCTGGGTTGACCAGAAGTCACCCCCCAGCCCGCGTATGAAGTCTACACCCACCTACAAGGTAATGCAGCTTAACTACTTGGAAGTCTTCAAGGTCAGGTCGGATGGGGCTTTGAGCAAGCTTATCTAGTGAAAGATGTCCCTGCCTATGGCAGGGGGGTTTGGACTAGATGGTTTTCAAAGGTCCCTTCCAAGCCAAACCATTCTATGATTCTATACAATGACTTATTACGCAGAAGGGTCAGTCTTACTCTGCCTGGTTTCTCTAGATTATGTTCTTTTGTAATTCTGTGTGTCTGTGTCTGTCTGTGTGTCTGTCTCTGTGTGTATGTGCATTTTTACATACAGTACAATTTTACTTCTCCATGAAGATTCCCACCATGGTTTTAATTTTTCCTTGGCATAAGCCTCCAAACTGGACTCAGCAAGATAAGTTAAAATATGTATTTATTTTATATTATATTTAATATGTCCAACTTAAAGTCAAAGGCCTATTGCCAACAGAAGCAGCTAAAGACACTTGAAAGGCATCTGCAAATTCTGGTCTGACCAAGATCAGTGGCAGTGGCCTTGATCTGCACCTGAGTTAGTCCAGCTGCTGACAGTGTGCTTTGAGTTCTGCCTTGAGCACACCATGCTCTGGACAAGCTGCCTCTCTGTGCCTGTGCCCCCTGCAGCCTCCCCCCCCCTGCAGGACCCTCTGCGATTAGAGCAGCCAGACATTTGTGGGTGGTCACCTGGAGTCACTGACCAGGATGGGTGTCAGGAGAGAAGGTCTCAGCCAGACCTCTGGAGGGGTTTTGTGCACTTGGGAGGCAGGCTGGAGGCTCACTGCCATCATGTAACCCAGATGTGCCTCTCCTTGTCCTGACTGTGCCAGATATGTGCCTCCTGATGTGACAAGTAGGGTTTCACACCTCAGTACAAAGGGAAGGTCTGTTGAACACCTGTTTTCATGTTTTACAAGATGTCTAATAAGCTTGCTTAGACAATTTAAAGAAACGGGTTTCCAAATTCCCAGCTAATCTGTCTGAGACAGGGACCAATAGCTAAAATGTTGAGCCCTGCATAAATCACTTCTGTTTAACACAAACATTTGACATGTTGTCAATTTAAGCTTTAAAATCTGCAAGTTATTTCAGCCAGGTCATTGTGGAAATAATTACAAGGAAATTTCTCTGGGGGGCAGCTACTTTTTCTAATAAGGGAACATTTCCCTGGGTTTTATTTTTCTGAATGTACAAAATTTCCCAGGCTGGGCAAATTGAGTCAAGAAGAGACAATCCAAGGACAGGCTAAGTCCATTAGGAACACCAGCATAAAAACATGCTACCGAAATTAACTCAGAGAAATCTCTTCTTATGGGAGAATATCAGGATTTCATAAAGTGCTCTTAAATCCAGTGTGCTTTTAGGGCAACTCTTTAGTTTCTTGAAACAAAACCCATTGCATTCTGCTGAAGAGCACATTAATAAGTAAGTAAATAAATAAAAATTATTAGATAATTAAATCATCCTATCTTTGCAGTGCTACATTATCCTGCTGTTATCAGATTAAGACTGTTTTTTCTCCTAACTAATCAGATGGAGGGATTAAAACCTGCATACGCCAGTGAAACACAAAACAGCCAGAGGGAGAAAAGCCAATTTGATAGCACAGATGGGCTGGGAGACGGTGTGTCGTGGTTTAACCCCAGCCAGCAACTAAGCACCACGCAGCCGCTCACTCACTTCCCTCCCACACCCAGTGGGATGGGGAGAAAATCGGGAAAAGAACTAAAACTTGGGTTGAGATAAGAACAGTTTAATAGAACAGAAAAGAAGAAACTAATAAAGATAATAATAACACTAATGAAATTACAACAGTAATAATAAAAGGCTTGGAATATACAAGTGATGCACAATCCAGGACACGGTGACATGCAGTGCCTTACTGTGGCTGGGAAGGAGAGTGGCAACTTTGTCATGAAAAAGGATTGGCAGAAATGTAACAGCAACAGCACTCTGATAGCCCGCAGGAGCTGCTTTCCTTGCCCCCAGCTTTCCAGGGCACAGGTTTTCCAGGAGGTTTTGTATGAGGGCACATGCAAGTGACACAGACGATGAACTTCGTGATGAACTGTCACAACTTGGAGTAGTTATGATATATTCTGTTTACGGGAGTGCTCCCAAACATGGCCATATGTGTTAGTGACTGCTGCACCAACTTAATGAATGCTTTCCCCAATCCCTAACAATTTAAAGCATTGCTGTGATAGGCACCTACTTAAATGCACTTGCTAAAATTATTGCCTCTATTCAGCTCCCCCATCAGAGTAATGCCCAGTGGTACCTTTTCTCTTCTGCATGGTTTGTGGTGCTCGGTGCAGTTCTGTGCTCCTGGAAAACCAACAGCAGCTGTGCAAGTGGCATATGGATTCAAAGAAGCTGCTACAGGCAGTTTCTGAATCACAGAGGGTCGATATTAATTACATTTCATCACTTTGACACTGTACTTGGGGGTGGGGGGAAGCTAAAAATAGCTTCATTTCCCCTGTTTATTTTCTTCCTCCTTCTCAGTCTTTTCATTGCATTTCTCTTCTTTAAAGTCCAGTTGTATACATGGGACTAGCTGAGAGGTGTCCCAAACTATGTTAAAAAGAAAAATTGGCCTTATGCAGCTTTCAGAAGTCTTTGATCCTCGACTAACCTGAGTGGGTTATGACCTCTCCACATCCCTGGAGCAGGGCAAAGACACCCAGTAACTGCCTCATTACCAGCTATATATTTGAATTGTTGTTTTTTTCCATCATGCTCTTCAGTCCCTTTCGCCTCTGACAAGCTTCTTTGTCATGCATCCTTTCTTACATTAATTTACAGAGCTGCTTTTTTCCCTTTGTGTTTTCAATATTTTTTTTTTCCTTCTTTACTTCTTCAGTTTGACCTTCTTTCTCTCATTCAAGGTGATTTTTATTATACACACATGGTCATTCACTGCACATTGCAGAAATCTAATGTTTAGCAACAGAACTCTTTCCCCAATTTCTCTGAGGTTTCCCATGCATTCAGTCTGAAGAACTGCTTTCAGAATCATGAAGAAATGCTTTGGATGTTAACTTTTTATTTTTCTCATTTCTTCTGAACTTGTCTTCATGCATGGTTCCTCCATCCTGTGCATCTACAATCTAATCTTTAAAAGTAGCTGCTTCTTTTTGAGCTCTCAGGCTTTTTAATGAGGTGGGCTGCATTTTAAGATAGCACTTTCTACCTTCTAGTTTCCAAATCATCATTTCACACAGTGATCACTACTTTCTTACACAGTAAAGTATTGTCAGAGAGACATTCTAGCATTTTGATGATTTTTTCACATGGGAAGTAATTTTCTTTAAAACTGTTACTCATACTCTGTTTTCTCAGTCTTCATCTCCCTCCTCACTGATCTGTTCCTTATTCTTCCTTTGGGTTGCTATTTAATCCTTATTTGCACTGCATCCAGCTACTGGCTCCTTTTCCCCCAGCCATTTCATTTCTGCTGGAGGAAGCTATTTCTGCTGTAGCTATCCCTCAAAGTAGCCCTCCTCCTACATTAAAAGTAGTACTCTCTTTTAATGGCTTAATTAAACTGGAACATTTCTGCCAGCAGCACTTAAGGTTTCTGCAAGGGGACATCTTGCATCACATGCAAGTGATAACTTGCTAGAAAAGCTTAATTTAAAAAAAAAGAGAAAATAAAACATCAGATCTGACTCTCCTTCCTATTTCAGCAACATGAATTTCAGTTGATTTATTCTCAGTTTGCATGAGGAAAAGAGAGGAGGATATGGTCCTTGATTTGCCAGTAGGGCCTGTAGATCACCTGCACACACCCTGGGACTCATTTCTTGAGTACCACAGTGGGAAGTAGTTTGAATTTTCGAAGAATTGAGAAAACTCTACATCCCTGTTCTCCTCCCTCCTCTTTCATATTAGTACTTGCTAACAAATGCATCCAGTCATGAGTGCAGGAGTGGCTGCTCAGCTCTTCCACTAACATGGTGGCCACACTCAGCCATGAGGAAAGCTTCAGCAATCAGGAGTCACCGTTTGTGTCAGAGATATTTCCTTGACCTTACAGACCAGTTATTTTGCCCAAGGTGAATTTTGATCCTTCTTCAGTTTTCATGTGATTTGTTTTAAAGGACAAAAATCTATTTTGATAGAAGGCAACATCCTGGACAGTGCCATATGACTTCTCAGAAGCAAACCAGTTTGAAATTGGCTTGGGACTGTGTTGCAGCAGGGATTTTCCTCTGCAGCAAGCTGACTACACTGGGTTCAGTGAAAGTCAGGAATAACTGTTTAACTTTGGACATTGGCTACAGTGCAAGGAAGCAAAGGAAGTCATGGGCTACAGCTCTAGACCCAATTAACAGACTGTCATTCCCCTCTCACCATAAACTGGCATAACTGAGTGGCTGCCACTGCCATCACTATCTGGCTCCCACATATGTGGGAGAGCAGTATGTCCAATTCTGTGTCTCATAGCAAAGTTGGTTTCTAGAACATTACTTCACGTGCTTGTGGTTTTTCACATAAGCATACCAATATCTGCATGAATGCCATCACAACGTGAGATCCATTAAAGTCTAAAGCGTGTACAAGATTAATAACTATAGCACTTGAAAAGAATAAGGGTATCTTCTGAATTAGGGCCAGAGGCCAGAAATACATTATGTATAATAACCTAGCAAGGTGTAAATTGAATGAGTAGATCTTTGGATATCACCTCTCTGAAACTTTGTGAAAGTATCAGGCAAGCTGACACTTGAGGCATAGAAATGCAAGGCCTTTAAAAATGTGTAGAACTGGGCTTTTTTCCAAATTGTTCTAGCTCTTGTTTTTCATACTACATTTTAACTATATAGTTGCTTATTCAATCTTACTGTTTTTACTATATAAAAACATGGTGTATTTTGAATTTGTGTACAGTACAGCAGACATCTACAAGGGATATGTAAAACGCAGATCAAAGTGTTCGATACCAATAGTTCAAGGAACAAATATAAAGTTAATTTTAAGGCTGCAGCTTTAATCTTACATGTTTCTTAAAACTGAGTTCATTCTTCTTCACTCTGCTAAAAATAACTGATGACACAGGAAGTCTCCATATTTTGTGATTTGTGTTTCAGAATATTCTCCAGATAAGCAACCTTGGCCTGGCTATGAGCCAAACCTCTTTGTGTTTCCTTTTTTTCATTCACCCTTTTAAAAATGCTTTGCTTTTAAGTTTTTAGCCTAGAGCTGTAAAAAGGCAACAGTACAATACAGATCTTAAGATATGATGTGATTCACGGAAGATACACCACATCTTAAAAGCACTGTTCAGTCTAGAGCTTTTAGAGCTTCAATTAAAAACTGTGTTTGAGCCCAAATAAATGGATCATCCTCAAAGATGAATGAGCTCTAAAGCTGGAGAAGCAACATTTTAAGACAACATGCCAAGCTGTATTTTCTTTCTCAATTTAGAGGTTAAGAGCAGCTTTGGTAGCAACACATTGGGACCTGAGGGATGCTGCCTCACAGAGATGCAAAATGATACCAATCAACAACTTGGCAGTGCCTTGCCTCTGAAGGGCAGGGACTGTCTCTGTCCTCTAAATTCAAAGGATTCCACTGAATTCAGAAGACCTTAGAAACTTTTGCCTTCCATAGATGAATTTTCAAACTGCAGAATTTCCCAGCACTATCCCAAACTGCACTATGGGCCATTCAAAATATGCTCCTGTGTCACAAGTTGTTGACTACTGACCTTTGATGTTATCGAAGGTAAATGAATTTGCACTGCTTAAGAAGAATTTTTGGGTCCGTAATCGATAACACAGGATTTAACATTAACTCTCAATTTCAAATGCCCAACTCCGTGAAAGTCAAGAAGAACTAATGAAGCTGAAAGCATATGTCTTTTTTCAATTATATCAACAGACCTAATATAGCCTAATTCCTCTCCCCACAAACCTCAACTCTTAACACCCTTAAAGCATCACAGCTGCTGCAGTACTATTGCTTCAGCCTCACGGAGAACAGAATAAATAGACAGAAGTAGCAATGGTGGAGAGAAGAGTTACACAGGTATATGTAATATCCAAATACAGTCTAATATTAATGATTAATTGTCTTTGCATGGGGCTGTGGTGATATCTAGCTATGATATCCTATTCTAGCTCTCCTACTCTTCAAATTCACGTGGTTTCTGTAGGAATACCGCTTTTGTTTCATTGATCTAAACTAGCTCGACTTTTAGGGAGGGAAAGAAGCACAGAAATGGAGACTTTATCCTTTTTTTGATTCTGTTGTATGTGCTGCATGTCCCTTTCACCCCTAGCAGCAGTGAAAACAAAGCCAAACTTGCGCAGATACCACTTCAGTGCTGGGCAACAGGCTGAATCCTAGGTCCAGCCTCTCACTGTCCTCCAGCGACAGGGACTTGCAACAACTGCTGCTGAATCTTTACCTGGGGAGTGGAGGAAGAAAAGACAAGCTGCTGGAAGGATGTTCATCATCTGTCCTTGAGTTTCTTCTTGGGCATGGATTACCCTTTTCACAATGCTTGCACCGTGCACTCTGCTCAGAAAGCCGTGGCCAAGGTGCAGCATAGTTGTGATGAACTTTCATAATGACACAGTGCAGCTGAGAAGGTGCGAGGTCTCAGCATGGATTGTGGCTACACAAAGACCTGCCAGGTTGAAGTAAAAAATGCCTCAAGGTTAAGTGCTGCAGGGGAATTCTCTTTCTTCTGAGATCTTTTACTGTATGTCTGAATAACTGGTCATACTGCTTATGCAAACTTCATACATTACTCATGCTGAGTGAATGTCTGTTTCAAAAAGCAAGATTGCTCTTAAACACTTAATTTTTATGCACTGCTTGAAGCCCCAAATTGTTATTCAAGGACAGCAAGTATATTTCCAGCAATAAAAACAACCCAGTGGGAAGTTTAACTATTTTATCCTTGCCTTCACTGTCTCACAAATGAGACAAGGTTTCTTCTTTAGAAGACACTGCTTTGATTCAACATGCCTGCAAACTTCTTGATAAAGTGTCTGTCTTTCAGATGCTACACAGATCTCAGTGCATCAGTTTACATTGACAGAAGCATTAAAACACAAATCATTATGTGCTTTTTAAAAATGCAAAGGGAAGGTAGTTTTGAACATCTTCTTGGTAATAAAAGTCCAAAGTAATAAATTAGGGCTACAGAAAACATTAGTTAAAATAAACCTTATCTTGGCTAAGATATGGAAGGAATCACTTTAAAAAATACATGTGAAGATCAGTATGAAGAGCAGAGGCTTGGCTCTCACTTGCAATTAGCTGCCTTGTGGTCCCGGTGTGTGTTCTTTCTTGAAACTACAGCACCTAGCTACTGCTGGTGAACTGCAGTGTGCAGAATGACAAAAGTATCAGCTGTTGTCTGACAGCCGCAACATGCGTGATTATACAAACATGGCGATAAACAGATGTTTTTACCAGTCTAGCCACACTAGAAGTTTCCTGGTTGCTTTGATCTTGCGTTCTCTGCCTTTCTCACAGTTTGATCAAGATGTACAGGCAATAGCATGTGACATAGTTTAAAGATCATTTGTAAGCAGGTTGAACTCATACAATATTTTATCAATGATTTATGTACTTCAAGATGCAGATCTTAAAAAAATTAAGAAAATTTAAAGCATATGAAAACATTTGTGACACAATCCAATGAAAGTCTTGATCCATACTTATGCTAGTCAGGCTTCACACCCCTCCTGGGAAGCAGTTATTTCATGGTAGAATTCCTGCAACAGCTGGTTTCTTAGCTCATAGGATCGTGCTCACTTCAGCCAGTCATATGTGGGACATCCCATCAAGACACGCCTACCGACTTGCTACAAAATCCATCTTTTCAGGCAGTCCTGCATCTAAAAGTTGCAGCACCTAGTTGCCCTGTCCCTCCAAATGGCCACTGCCTACTGTATTTTGTCTGCTAGATAATTGTGTTGGGTGAGTGAGGGGAGTTGATCGTTTGGTCTGCTTCAGTGGTTATCAACCTACCTCTAGATGAAGCTCGTGTGAAAAAGACCTGCAGTGTTCTGCCTGTCTGAGCCAGATCTTTCTTACTGCCTCCCTATGCTCAGCCACCTCCTTCAGCAGTACCAGGACTGTCACTCCTGGCTCAGGGCTCACTCCTTACCCATGCTTATTCTGCTTCCTCCTGCTCACTCAGAACCTGCTTCCCACAGAACAGGCACTGAATCCAGGCTAGTGAGCTTACCTGAACCTGGCTAATCCAGTTCAGAGCCTCTCAGTCACTTCAGTCAGTGCTCTCTCCCCATGCTCCAAGCATCTGCAAAAACAGTACCTGCACACTGCAAAATCAGTCCAGTCACCCTCAAGCTCCCCATTGAGCCACAGCACTGTACTTGCACCTCTCCAGTGAGGTCTTCCTTACTTGTTGCATCCCCTTGCTGGTTCAGCAAGGCAGTCTGGACAAGTCATGTACATTCGGGTGTTACAACGATGGCGTGAGCTGCTTCTTGCCAGAGAAACAAGGAAGTGAAAGGAGGAAAAAAACCATGAACACTCAGCCTTGGAACAAATTAGTTTCCTGACTCAGATGCGTAGCTTGGCACAATTGCTTTATGCAAAAGCTTGTCAAATGTGAGTACCAAAACATTTTGTTTAATCAAGCATAACGTACTGTACCATAATATTTCTCTTGGCTGTGCATGTGTCAGGGGAGTTCATATCACCATGAATCACTTGTTATGTTTTGTTTAAAGAGTTTTGGTGGGCAGCTCGGAGTGAGAGACGGGTTCTTATTAACTCAGGAATGTTCTCTTTTCAATGATTTAGGCTTCAGAAGGGAAAGTCCCTAAAACTGATATGGGAGTTGGATCCCATGCCTTGATGCACCCCCACCTCCCATGAGATCTTTGCTTGCTTGAAAATTTCCTGTATATTGAAAGCCAGTATAAAGCTAGATGGATTGTTGCAATAACAGTGACCTATGCCTGCATTGGGGTTTATCTCCTAGCCCATTCATTTGACGTATGCCAAGGCTACTGAAAAATCAGATATTGCCAATGGAGAGGCATTTCTGTCCACAGATTCCTGTGGCCTCTTCTGCCATACATCTTTCTTTTCTTGCAAAAAACCCTAAACAGAACCTAAGGACCAAAATGAGCAAGTCAAAGCAGCCAATTAATAAAGGAAAGAAGTACTGTAGGTCAAGGGAGATGAACTGACCTGCCTTCCCCAACAGACTATTCAGCTGCCAGAATAACTGCTATCACAAAGCTTATGCATGACCCAGTCACTTTTTGTTCTCAAAACATTTCCTGCTACAATAGACTGTTTGGCCCTGGAGCCTCTGTTTTCCTGTGTTTTTCACTGTCAGAAAGTGCGTGGATTTGCATTACTTGTATCAACACAGCAGCAGTCAGCAATATTTTAAATATTATCAAGGTGCAGGGAGTCAATGGCATCCGTTCAGACTGACTAGAAAATTGATTATTTTTGTTAGCATCCTTTGCCAAGTATATTTACTTGAAAAATATTACCCATTCCTGTACTCATGTGTCTGCTCAGCACAATCTGTGTTACCTATGAATACCTGGGCTTTTTCTAAATAAGCCATAGTAGCATGGAGTTCCACATCTGACAACTACCCCCACCTTTTCTGCAATGTTGGCTCATTCGCCTTCACTCCATGCACAGTGTGCAGCACAGCTACACCCCTCAGGATAAGTTCACACAGCAAACGGAAGGTGCGATTGTATCATGGGTTGGTAACAACAGCTGCAATGCTTTAAGATCACAGTCCTCAGCACGTGCTAGCAACTAAAGCAGGCACAACCAGATATACCAAGGCAATAAAAGCTTGCTTAGTTTTACACTCTTAATTGCTTCATCCCTCCCTACAAGCCTACCTTATTCTTTGCTTCCATGACAGCAAGAGCTTGCACCTTCCCAGGCTGCGAGGAACTGAAGCCAGGCTGCATCACTGTGCAGGAGCCAGGGAGTGACTCAACATCAGTAGGACACACATGGCATGGGGTGAAGGTAGTACCCCTTTTCGTAGAGCAAGGTGGGGGGAAATGCCCGTAGGCATGAGCTGATGCAGGAGTGGGGTTCATTTATCAACCTTACCTGTTCACGTCAGTGGGGCGCATATCTTCCAGTCACACTTTCCCTCCAGGGGATATGCAACTTTTAGATATACATATAGACCCTTATTACCATGCAAGCTGACCACTTAGCATTTTTTAGGGCTTTTACCCTCACAAAAAACCTTGGGAAAATGTAAAAACTATTATTGTTGTATGAGAAGAGGATGAAGAGAAATATGGAGAGTCAGATTCAGAAGGTCAGCTTTTGTGTCCACCTCAGTTTGCAGACAGCAATTAGATACAGAAGTCTAATGCAATGAACTTCAAAACTCTGGCTTGTACTCCTAGTGCCTAAGTCCATAGCTATCAGGGTTTTAACAGCGAAGGTCCTTTGCTTACAATTCACCTTTTGTGAACAAGTGGAACTGTCTTGATCTCTTCAGGCCTAGCAACTCATACCTCTCATACTTGAGCTGACTAGGATCTAAAAATTAGGCTTTCCTGAAGTGTATCCATTGAGCTCCTTCTCTGGAAGATGTGCTCCAGGTGGCTATGGTACTTAAGAAATGAGTGGATTGATTCTGTGCTTCCCTCTGCCTATGCAGAATCAAAGTTCTTCTTTCCTCTCTTCGCCGTGTCCTTCCCCCATCCACTAGGACCTTAAGGGCTTGTGTTATGTGGTCGTAGAAATGCTCTTACTTCCTTTGTTTGAAGCAGCTCCATTTTGCAAACAAGAAACAAATATTCACTAAGAAAAAGAGATAAAATTATTTTAAATAAAAAAAAAAATTGTCCTTGATGACTTGATTAAAGCAACAGCTGGAATCCAGGTATGTTACACAACCGAGGAGCAGCTTACTTGCCCTCCAGCTTGTTTGGTCTTTAAATTCCATCAGTACAAAACACTACACATTCTGTAGGAGGAATAGTTTCTCCTTCCCATCCCATATTGATCCATTTGCACTTCCCATCCTCCTCCCCCATACCTTGGAACCTGAGAACTCGGACAGCCTTAGGCAGTGGGCAGAAATCTAGGGTTCAAGACCATAAGTTTGAAGAAAGAATTGCAATCATACTTCTCACTCCTAGACGAGTTCTCCAAACACAGAAGTCTTGTATAGAACAGTGTCTGTTTCTCCTAGTATTAGAAGAAAGGAGTGACTCTTTAACACTTGCTAGATGCATAATCCCTGTGCAACTTTGGTATGTTGCTCTTCATAGTGTATTCTTCTTCAGAGGATGAGCACCTAAAGGCATCAGAAAAAAACCCAAGTCTTTTTAAGTATCTGTACCAGGCAAACTAAATTATTTGTATAAAATCCCACAGGATGTCTGTGAGAGCACAAGAACTGAACCCACATTTCTTAAGGTCTGGGCAACCGCCCACATTAGTAAACGCCTTTCCTCTTTCTGGCTGGTAATGGATGTGCCCACTTGCTGTGTGAAACGCCTGGGGCAGTGTGTGGCTTCTGGTAAACAAGAGCACAAGAGCCGGATTCAAGTTATGCTGAAGCCTGTCTGCTTACCTATAGTCATAGCTGAGGCTATAATAATTGCCTTCTCCCTACGGTTGAGTGGGACAGCTGCTATTTTAACAGATTGCCAAGCACTTGCAGCAGCATGGAGCATTTCACTTCCTGAAGCCACCTGTCCCATACTTTACCAAGTTACCTGCCAAAAAGAGAAACAGCAGTGCTCTTGCTTGCTCTGGTTTTGCCCAAGATTTATTTATAATAAAAATCTACTTCCATTTCATAAAACCAGTTTTATCTTTAATTTCCTTTCCTGCTTTGGTGGGAAAAAAGGGGCAGGGGGTGGGGAGGAAGCAGTAAACTATCATTTGGGTTCAGTCGCTACTTACTGTTTCTGAGAATCTAGCAGCCCCTGTGTAAATACTTTCAAATCATGGAAAGCTATTCTCTGCATACCTTTGCATTACTTCAGAGAATTCACCATAATGACTTCTGATCCCAGCATTTCCTGATTGCAGGATTGCAACTTACCCCTGTACAAGGAAGTACAAATATACAGTGTTTATGGTTGGATTGACCAGGAAAGCTGCACCTGTCAGAAGACACATGGGGCATGTGATTGCTTTCCGGAACAGTAGAGCTATTAGCTTTGTGGCAAAGGCCTAGAGCTGGAAAGATTGTGTTCATTGTGTTGGGGGAATTGTTTGATTGACTGCTGAAGCTTGCCATGTGTGTGAAACACTTGTCTGCTTTCCTCTCTATGATTACAGTTATTTCATTAAATAAAGCAAGCTACAACATTTACAGTCTAAGCATCCTCACCTGTTACCATTTTCTCTCAAAGCATCACCTGTCATATTCCTTACGCTGAGGGCCATCACCTTAACCAAAAGATCTAATGAAACCAACATTTATGTCTAAGCTAGACTTTTATCAATTTATACCTCAGAAAGCAAACACAAACCTTGGTTAAACTCTAGTTATTGTTGTTCTTTTTGTTTGCCTGTTGAACAAATATTGCATAGCTATTATTAGTTTAGGTTGAATTGTGCTTACTGCAGAACTCATGAATGGGAAGAAGAAGATCACTTGGCCCAAGCTCAGTAATTTTGTTCTTCATGCCCTCTGAACAATGATCCTTCCAGGCTATTCACACATTCATACTATCTGCAGCTTGCACTACAGCAGGGAAGTCCCCAGCTAGGCAGACCCCTCCAGCCATATAGCCTGGATCTATCAGCAGAATGGTGAAAAGGAGACATAAGGGAAGAAAGAGAGCATGCAGAATCCAGTAGGTCAAACCTCGTTGTTCTAGGTAAGCTAATGAGGAGAATGCATGATCAAAGCAGCAGTGGGTGCTACTGCAAGCCAACCCAGCTGCCCTCAGTTTCTTTTTGTCATCTTGTCTGCCACGTGGGACTGTGGGAAACATCTTCAGGGCTTGTTTTGGTCTGCGACACATAGGAAAGAAAGAAAGAAAACAATGAGAGAAAATGTTTACACTACTGGGGTGAGTATTGAGGAAAGGAATACCTAGGAATATTTAGAGAAAGTTCTTCTCCCTATTAAAGCAGAACTGCTGATAACTATGTATGCATGACTACAGAAGGAAATAACTGAAAATAGGGTACTCCTGAAGGAGAATCCAGCCTTGTCATCTTTAATTTTAAATGAAAAATATGTTTTCTGGTCTACACAGCTTTTTATGTAGTTGTGAAGATCTGAGCTCTGTTGTAATTAAGTTTTGTAGTGCAGTGTAGATTTGAGGTACAATGATTCACTGGACAGTGGGATTGGGGTAGGGGACTGTGCCTTTCCAGAGAACTATTTCTTGTGCTGTTTCTTATCTATATGCTGTGATTTAGCTTTTCCTTCTCTTTGCCATTTAGTCTTTTGCTTGTGTGATTTGTAATAGGAACGTCACGGTACTGGGAAGGAATCTTGCAGGTCAACTCCAGGCTCCCATTGTCATCAAATATTGTTACAACAGTCACAACTGATGCAAAACTGTGCAGTATGAATGCCTTGATGGTGTCCAATCTTAACAAAGGGTTGTTATTTACAGAGTGAGAGTCCTGCCAATTTGGAGTGAGGCTGGAATCCTAAACTGGAAATGAGGAAAAGGGAGAAGCCAGCTGAATGAAACTAAAAAGACCTCATCACCTTGCAGCTGTTGCAATGTGAGAAAACCACTTATCTAGGATATAAAAAAGTTTCAAAAGGCTGGTTTCTTGAAAAAAAATCTACTGCTCCACCTGCATGGGGAGTGTGGGAGTTTCTAATAGCTAATGTTATAATTTATTGATTTTCTGAGAATAAAGGAGCTACTTTATACCTAGCAATTTCTGTAAGTCAGCACACAAAATAATGCTGAGATTGAATGACTTTGCAGGATCACCTGTCCACAAAGCCACTGGTGATTGCAAAGCTCTTCTGCTGCCATAGCAGAGTCAAATAGAAAGTACCATATTTTCCCAGTATGTGGCTGGATTAAGAGTTTGGTGGAGCATTATGAGTTTAGCAATTCATCACACCAAAGCAAGGCGCAGGAAACTGCGGAGGAGTAACATGGCCTCTTGAGTGGCACACAGCAAAACTGGTACAGAACCAGGCCCTGAGCACAATGGTGTATCTCGGGAGAGATATAAACAACATTCAGAGGTACTTGGATCTCATTGGGCTCAAAACCCAGCAGTCTCTATTTGTATAAAGGCAAAACATCACCGCTCCACTGAGCTCCTGGTAACATGCTTGTTGTCTAAATCAGAGGACAAAACAGTCTAGCACAGGGCCCTTGAAATGTTGCTAACCCT
>VYZV01029371.1:102573-128330 GCA_013401275.1 Pandion haliaetus | reverse complement strand
TCACTCCCCTCCTAGAGGCGGGTCCGACATTTTGGCGCGTCCGACATTCTGGCGCGGGGAATTTTCCAGCAACTTCTTAAAGGGGCCATCTCTGCAGCCCCCTTCCCCTGCCACCAAAGAAAACCACACCACACAAACCCATAACACCTCTCTTCATGCCAGCTTTTGTAAACTGTCTTCCAGCCTACTTAGTCCAGTTTTTACCTGGGAGGTATAGGCGGCCTTCTGCAGCGTGCTGTCTCTGATCTCTCCAACAGGTTGTTTCCTATTAGCATATTGCAAGCTCTGTGTTCTGCCTTCTTTGGAAAGAACAGACCTTGCAAGATGAACCAAAGTGAGTCCAGATCTTCTTCCCAACCAGAAACCCCTGCACTGTTTCCTCAGAGGTTGTTGGCATCAACAGTACTTGCATCATGCAGTCAGTCTCTTTTAATTTAAGTGTATGCAATGCCTAACACCAACTCAGGTGACATAACACGGTTTTTAAAAGAGGCCTGCTAAGTCAGAGTGTAATGGCACAGGCCTCAGTTCAAGAAAAGCAGGAAAGCAAAGCCTGCCTTAAGTCATTTACACAATGCAGCACTTCAACAGGTCCCTCTACCCTGCTAACTTTGAGTGCATGCTTAAGATCCATTAAGTTTTTGTCCTGGCTAATTTGGGGTAAAAATGGGGGGAAGGTTGGGTGGTGTTTAGGCTTCTATTTTGCTGTGAGGAAGTGCAAGTGGAAAAATAGAAGCAGAAGGCTTTAATCCTGAAGCTTAACCCCTTCTTTCCCCCATCCACCCCGTCCTGTGCTTCTGGTTAGATTGTCACTCACAAGTGTTTCTAGGGCAGTAGCTTGCAAGACTGGAACATAACATTGCTGATACTGTCCTTTTCACATTGAGGACCTCTAAGGAGATGCTGAGACAACTCACTAGCATGTGAGGGTTTTTAAAAGCTGATATAAATTGTCTTTGACAAAGAGAAAACTTCCTTCATCCAAGATTGTACTTGGTGACTTACAGCTGGGTTTTTTTGAAGGGACCTTTCACTTAGCTGTAGTGATACTAAGTATATGATTTCAACTATCAGATAAGGTTACTGGAGTTATGTCACTAACATTACATGCTAGTTTAAATAGTAAATGCTGAGATAAACTTCTAGAGTAGTAGTAACACACACCTGCTGTATGTAAATACAGCTGGAAACCGAAGACCGTACAGATCTCTACAGGCTAAAGGCAGAATCCCAAGCATGTGTAAAGCAAGTTGATTTCAGTAGACTCCCTTCGGGCTGTTCCTCTTTCAGGTTAGGTCTTTTGTTTCCAATGCGAATACAGGGGCTGAACTTCATCCTACGTATGTTTATGGTTATATTTTATTGGAAACATTTCAAACAATATTGTTAAAATACTGCTGTCCAAGATCTGTTAGCAGTTGTCCATTTTTGGTATGCATCATTCAGAAGCAAAGTTTTGAAGCCTTTCATTAGTTTTGTAGATATTTACAATGAGCCCTTCTAAGTTTATTCAAACACTTGCTTGACAACTGAGTGAGAGATGAAGGCTGATAGGAGAATCCAGTCAGAGGCAGGACACCTCTTAAGAATGAGTGTATGTAATAACGGTACTTAGAAACAAGTTCTTGAAAGTGCATTTGCAATAGGGAAGGGAACTAAATAAAAGGAGTTGCATGATCAATGTTGCAGGTTAGGAGGAAGATCTCTGCAGCAGTATTGCTAGAATGAATGGATGAAAAGAATTGAAGCAACAAAAAATGCTGCAGAGTGAGAAGGACCCTCAGAGGAACATGATGAAATAGCTATTGGGAATGAAGACACAATGGGGTTTGCAGCTACAAAGCCAAGGGAGGTCAAGAATTCAAGAAATTTTGCAAAAGATACATGAAGGAAGATGGAAGAGTGTTTATGAGCACTGGCCAGGGAGACATCACTAGAGAGTTCATTGAGAGTGGGTTTGTTGGAATATTAGGATGGAATGCAGGTTGCTCGTCATCCCTTTGTCCAGATTCAGCCTGCGTATTTTCCAGTTGTTGCAACAGTGTAGTTACTGACTTTGGAAAGGAAAGAGAAGTGGGATGGTAATTAGTGGAGTCAAGGTTCCTATTTTAAATGAGAATGTCTAAGAATGCTTTTAATGAAGGAGACTGAAGCAGGAAGGAGGTGTTTGTGAAGAAGGATGAGAAGGGCTGAGAATGGCTGTGACAGAGATCTCAATGTAGAACACTGTCATGAAGCCCGTGGAGTAGTTCAAGAGCAGATGAGAAACATCTGTATGTGTGTAAGGAGGGTGGTAAAGGGAATTGTAGGAAGGGTGGAGAAAAGGCAAGTCAAGAAGTGGGGAAGACCACTTTGTATTGTGCAGGTTTTCTTTCAGGAGGAATTAATGAGATCTTTAGAGAGAGAGGAGGCATGGGGTGGAAGAGAGATGAGAGACATGAGATGAGCCAGTTGTGGCAGAAAGGCAGCAAGGATCATGGAATTACAGCCTTCTGTGTGGCTGTAGGAATATATTAGCAGAATAAAAGTTCTCTGCAGAAGGTCTCTTCCATACCTACTTCAATGTAATTTGTTATAATATGCACCTTCCTGACCGCATGATGCAGCAGTGGCATAGCTGCTTTCCTCTCCTGCTGTCGGTCGTGATTGTGATTGCAGCTGGCTAAGGGACACAGTCCTTGTTCCAGAGCCCTTAAAGTCTTAGGCCATGGTTGCTTCAACACAGCTTCCCGAGGAGCTGTTTGCAATTTCAGGACCTATTAGCTAGTTGGTACCAAAAATCCAGTATCTTAGTTCTGTGCGTACAGTCAGGAAGGGAGAGGACATTTCAAAACCCCTATGTGATCTGGGAACAAATTGCTACCACTTAATTTTTTGGCCGTTGTAGAGAGAGAAAACAGGAAGTTTGAAGGAGAAGTGGGGGAGGAATAGGAAAAAGGAGGACAAGAACGTAAGTGAGATTTTGTCTTGTTTAGGCTTATGTAATGTATTTGAAAGCACTGGTATTTCTCACGTTAAACTTCATATCCAGATAAACCATGAGCGTTTCTAGCTGTAGCTTCAAAGCCCACAATTTATAACTACCTGGCAGTCGTCTTCTAATGAAATGCTGAATAGAATACATTTGTTATTAGCAGTGTACTGGTTTAGTGGCAGCTGACAGATCTTCTTGTTTACATGCTGACATTGGGCTTATAGGCTACTTAAAATACATTATTTTAGTATCCGTGAGTTGGTTACACATGCTGAAGAAGCTAACAGTTTATGACCCCAACCTTCTGTGTCTTTTTCTCACAAGAATGATTTTAAATGCATCATTCCCACTGGTACAAGCTGTGCTGTTTATAACTTCACCTAGAAAATTGTGACTGCTCCTCTGTAAAGTTATTTGAATATTTAAGTCACTGTGGAGATGTGAGAGACAGATCAGAAAACAAAAAATGGCTTGTGGATTCAGAGGCTAATACACCATTTTTATGATCATGTTGTTACATTGAAAGAGGACTGGTGATGTATTCACGTAAACATATGGGTAGCAATTATTTTTTAGTATATTTCAGTGTCTGCTTAAAAGTATGTACATATTTTTATGTTGGTTATGGAATAATTATGTTGCATATGTAAGAGATATTTTGTGCTTTTATATTTAGATTTAGTGGTAAATTAATCTGAGATAATTGACAGTGATTATACTAAAGCCAAAACAATTGATGCTAGTGCTCAGCATGGTGTGTTGTAATAATATCCAAGTGATGGGATGTAATTTTACAATACAATAAGCTGTCATCATCAAGCAAGTGTTTTTTTCTCTAATGAGGAGATTAACATGTCATTTCACAGCTGCCCATTACTCATCCTCCCACCTTTTGTCTTGCTACCATCTCATTTTTCTTTATGGTTTCCTTCTGATGCACATATATGTCATGATTTGTGTGGTTTAGTAAATAAACACACACTCTGTACCTTAAATCTAGTTCTTAGAGGGTGGAAATCACCAACTTGAACTTGCATAAAGTAACAAAACATTTATAAAGAAGAAAAAAATTAACCAATTCCTGGATTTACTTTGCTGCTTAACTTAAGCTTACTGTGGGTGGCCTTTTTCTGTTGTTCTCTTGCTGCACTGCCAACAGCTGTTATGGTCCATTTTCTGGTATTGGATAGATGCTGTGTGTGGTTTTTTTCAAGATTATTCTATACCTCAATAAAAAGTAGCTCTATTTATTTGGGGGGTGGGGGTGGGGGGAAGTTGTGTTTTAAAAAAGAGCAGCAAGATCCTGGAGAAGACCAAGAGGACAAAGCTCACAAACTAAGCCTTGCAAAGAAAAATGAAAATCTGTGTTATTCACCTGATGACTTTCATTCACTTATATGACACTTATAAGAAATGTAAAAAGGGTTGTCATTCACTGCAGTTGTGAGGAACCCAGGCTATATGATTAGGCACTAGAAGATGTCCCAGGGCAGGGTTGTCGTGTGTCCTGCTTTTCTGTCTTGCTCACCAGTGCGCGGTGCGGTAAGGTCTGCCTACCTTGATGGTTAGGTTCTCTGTGTGTTGATCCTTCCTTCCACTCAATGCTTGCTCACATATACCCTTCTGCTGCTATTACTTGTTTTTCTCAGAAATTCAGAATCTTACAAATTAAGGGGACATTTGTCCACAAGCCAGGTTCATTTCTCCTGTAGTGGAAGGAGTCAGTGGGTACACGAAAGGATGCTGAGGTCTGTGGATAAGAGCTCAAAGTTGTAGCTGTATTAAATACGTGGCAGAAATTCTGTGTACTTTCCATTTTGTTTCCTGGATGTTACCTTCTCTCTTACCAAAAAGCAGTAAAGTTCTGCCCATGTGAATCTGTGTTTTGAGAATTAATTGCATTTTTTCTTTGTTTTTTCTGTTAACACTTACATGTAATGGGGAATCTTCATGTGTTCTGGAGGAATGTGACCCAGGGAAGGAAAGAAACTCTTGTTGTGCTGCAGTGAAAGAAATAAAAATAGAAGCTTAGAACAATATGGGGAAAACCCAGACCCAGTGTCATTGTCACATGGAACAAATTTAAGGATCTGCTTGTGTACAGCATTCTCTCCAAGTTTGGTATAGTGTGTCCAACCAGTTGTCAAACTTCTGATGATTTAGGGGTAACAGCCTTGCAAGCTGCAACACTAAATTATATAAAATAAATTGGAAAAGTTAGTCTTCTCTGCATTTTCTGCACTTAACCCCAAATGAATCACTTAGAATAAGTATACCTAATTATTTGTACAGATATAATGCTTCCACAAGCATAAAAATCACACTTTGTAGACAACCACGAGGTTTTGGTTATCTGAGGTGATGGGGATGGAACACTGGCTGACACGGGTAGCCTACAGCAAATGGGGAGTTTGCTGCAGACACAAGACTGGCACCATGTACAACCAGCTTAAGGGGTCATGCCTTCATTCTGCATCAGCTAGACCTGAGCTGGCTCCAGGAATGAAGAGAACTTACTGGACTGAACACTGCACTCAAGCTGAACTTTTTCCAGGCATTGCGGGTAGTACTGTGCCCAGCTAATAAGCCCTCTCTGAGCCCAAAGCATTGGGAAGTTCAGGGACCAGCTGTAGTCCGAGGGGAACAGTTTATGTCAGGCAGAGTTCTTCCTGCATTGGATACTGGAGTTTACGAAATAGGATACAAGTTGGCTCCATGCATGGTTTGTTAGATTGGGCTCCTGCAAGCAGCCCTCCAGCTGTTGAAGCAAGTTTGATCCTGAAGGCTAAGTAGCCATAGCTGAATAGTGTGCTCTGAATCCGAAAAGCCCTGGAGGGTCTGAGCAGGCTGCGCACATGAATGGCTTGTCTGTCCAGTATTACTGCTTTGCAACCACAGAGGATAAACTGACCATGGGTACTAGGGAAATGACTGTGTGTATGGCCATGTTTATAAACATCAGCTACCAAAAATCCATGCCCCATCAACGGTCATGAAGTCAGAGTGAAGCTGTTAAAATTCTGTGCTTTCTGCCTCCTGAGTTTTTGGCCTGCATTAGCTTCCTATGTTCAAACTTTTCTCTGAAACCTTAAGAATCGGGAAAATGTGCCTATAGCTAGAGATACGTATTTCGTCTAGTGGAACTTCAATAGAATTATTAAATATGGGAGTTGACAACTCTGAAAAGGTAGGTCTAATTTAAGCAATGATTGAAAATCACACTAAGCAAAAGTCTCTAATCTATGTGAAAATGATGCCATCCCTTTAAGCAGAATAATGGCTTTTTATCCTTGATCTTGGAAAGGACAGACAGCAAAAAATGTGTCATAACTGTGAAGGGTTCTGGGTCAAGAATGATCATATCTGAAAAAGCTATTGCTAAGATTGTTATAAAGTTGTTTCTTGTAAATTGAAAAAATAGCAATAATTGTGTTTCTTTTTAAATTATGCTAGAAAGTCTGTCTAAAGGGTGTTCCCGAATTCTATTGAGGCATGTGAGCATGCTGCTTCATGATGATGTCAGAAATACTCACTGATGATACACAATGAAAAAGTCACTTATTTTCACTGTCTACAACAAATGAAATCCTAACAGTAAAGAACAGATTAGAGATGGGAGACGCTATCCCTTTGTAAGTATCAAAGTTTATCTCCATTGTACTATTCTGTCCAGCTACATGAGGCAACATCATAATCAGAGGTCAGACACCTCAGAGTAAGTAGTTTCAAAGAAACTCAGGAAACAGTAGCTGAACCATTGGAAGGATGTTTTGCTTCCAGGTGTGAGTATAAAAACCAGGTATAAACACAAGTGGTTGGCCAAAGCTGAAGCCCATAGAAAATAACCTTGCAAAAGAAAAAGGCACTGTAAGTTGCAGGCAGTTGTTTGTGAGGCGATGCAAATGCCAAGAGACTGGCAGAGAGGCCCTCTGCAGTCTCTGCAGGAGTGGGGAGTGTGTGAGCTGCGTGTCATGCGGGGTAAGGGAACGTGAGGGCCTCTAACCCTTTTCTTCCCTGTTAAACTAGTTAACAGCACGGGTTGTTTTTGTTTTTTTTAAGAAGCTGTTTTGAATCATTTTACTTGAGCTGGTTACAGGTCCCCAAGGAAGGGTTCACAGGTGCCAAGCACAGGTGGGCCCATATTTTTGCCGTGACTGGGACCAGAGATGTCCTATCCAGGGACTACTCTGAAAGCTGAACGTTCCTGGGGAAATCACACAGAAAGAGAAGCAGCTCATCCTGCCACCTAACAGTGTACTCGGGGGACGATGAGGGATTCAGGGGACAACCCAGATTGCAGCTATGATGATATAATAGCAAGAGGGGGAGAGCGAGCCTAAAATAAAAGGCGTAAGTGTACATGGGGAGGAATGCAGGCAGTGGCCTGCCACTTGCAAAATGTGATCGCAGAGGCAGTAGCAGATCTCGCAGGTGCAAGTCATCCTTGAATCTAACAAACAAGAGAGTTCAAACAACATGACATCTATTTTTTTGAATGCTTCACTGTTAATAACTTGAATTATGATGATGGTAAACCAGGCAAGGAAAGAGCCTGAAGGCATTAGCTCTCATTATCATTTGGTACAGTTTCTTGACTGTGGAGGAACTCATTTAAACCAAGTCAGTCCATGGCCTGTGCAGCTTCAATTCATGATTTCCCATTGGAGGTCCCAGGACTCAAGTTGCCATTTGTTTTCTCTTTTTTTTTTCTCTCTCCTTATGTGCTTCCATCCTGAGTCTAAAAAGCTGCTGTTATAAGAATTACTGAAGCTAAAAAAATAGTGCTTTGTACCATCTGAAAGCTTTGCAGCCTTGAGTCATATGGAGGGTAAAAAGCAATCCATCTCAAAGATCAGTGTTTTTTAAACCACTGAAACCCACATTTGACCTCAAAACTGGGAGGAGAGGGATGTTTATCGTGATAACGGGATTTAAAACCTAATTCCTCCTAGCCTTGTATAATGTACACAATATTTCACAAAGCAGTACAAGCATGAGTGGGAAGGCTTGTGAATTACCAGAACAGCTGAGATGTTAAGCACAGACTGCTGTTTTGGGCAATGTTGTTTATTTATCTGGATAGACATTTCCTTTTCCACTGGAAAAAAGTTGGAAAGGATGTAGAGAATATGTATTTGTGAGACTTGGCGGTGGTCTCCAGTGGCTTTGTTGGCCAGGATTACACACAATGCAATTATATCTAATCTTTCTTACATTAACAGCTAAGCATTGACTTCCTTTTTATTTCTTCAGATTTACTTGTGCAACCTTTGTGTTGTCCCTGTGGCCAGTCATGTGGAATTTAAGATATCTCTGTTGTCAGTCCTTCTCACACCGTTCATTCCTTGAGCTGCTCCACATATTTGAGCAACACAGCGTCCTCATATCCTGAATAACTGTGTCCCTACACTACTGTCGGAACAAGTGTCTCTGTTGTATCCCTTCCACCCACTCCTCAGAGTGATACCAGCCTTCTCCTTCTTCCTATGCTTGCTTTCTTCTGCTTGGGGAATGCCTTTCCTGAGGTGCTCTGCAAAGCCACAACCCTGTACACCTTTAAAACTTCCCTGAAGATCCACTTCTGTGATGCTTGCAAGAAACTAGCTAAGTAATCTGCTTATCTAGTTCATTTATCTCATGAGTGACTCACTCCTTCCATGGTGCCTGCAAGAAATATGTTGATTAAATCTACTTCTTCTTACTCTGTTTTTATCAAATAAAAATGTTGCTGGACTGTGCCCTGCATTGGGCTTTGTGGAGGTTGGGTGAATTCTAGGATAACTGGATCACGATCACCTTTCGGATGCCACTCTGTTCTTCCTGCCCATTTGTTGCTTGTATCCTTTGTTGCTTCTCATCAGAAACACCACCTTGTCCAGCTGCCTGCAAATAAAGAGGCTTTGCTCTTCCCTTGGCTCTTCATGACTTTAGCAGAGCACCAGATATGTGTAGGAGTCCACCTACTTGGAGCTGATTATAGACTCGGTGTATTAGTTTGGGAGCTATTCCATGCACAATCAATGTTTTTTGTCTCTAGCAGGTGTCTCCTACCACAATTTGCAGGAGTGTCTAAAACACTGTTCATAAGGAGCTAATAGCATTTGGTGTGACTGTTGACTCTTGTCATCCTACTCCATGCATTTTTCATATTACCTAACTTTCGTGTTTGTAATTCCAAAAAATTTCTGTAAGATAAACGTGTGTGAAGGTTCTTGGCTTGATAATGCTCTCTAGCAACTATAGATAGTGTTATCCACACTTTAAACAGAGAATTTCAAGGTATTTTAATTGAACACAATTTTAACTTAATGGATAAGAGTAACTGTTTAAAGACTTCTTTTTCTTCATAAGAGAAGGTAGCAAACTGAAACTTTTTATAATTGTACTGTGTAGTGTTGTGGAGTAATACATACAGGGATGATTTTTATTCCTGTGCTACATAACAGGCAGCATTTATTTGTGGCTTGTTGTGTCTTTTTAATGCACAAAAACCAGTGGGTATCCCTTTTGTGCAAATGGTGACGTGTGTATTTAGTGTCCTCTTCAGCGGGGCATCTCCATCTGTATGAAGTTAAACACATGCTGTGTGTCAGCAGGATCTGTGTGCTGGAGTATAAAACATGTACCCGTTGTTCACTTGTTACCAGCTTTTCCCAAGGAAACAGTATGGCCTTGGCTATGTCGACATCCTAATTTGATATCAGCTTTATGGCGTTAATGTCTAGCAAGCTAATGGTCACATAGGTAATTAATATTGCTAGACATAATGGCAGCGTTCTTCTAATTAGTAAAGACTCCGGTTTGTTCAGTAAGACCCAGAGTCTGAATCCCCATTTTCCCTATGAGCCTTGCCTTGGAGCTGGAGGCTGGAGCTGCATTAATGGAGCTAATTCTCTGGTTACTTTTCCTGCCATATGGGAAAGGGTTACCTGGGGATGAGTCCTAAACATTATAGTAAGCGTTAGTAATTTGCTAGCTGGAAACAAGGGAACTGTCTTTGAATACTCAGAGTTACTGCTGACTAGCTCCCCCGGTTGCAGTCCCTGAGCAGAAGCTGAAAGAGGGCAAAGGAAGGGTTAAGGGCCCCTGAGAGAGTACAGGTTTCTCCAGTGAACGAGCTGAGAACTTTGAAGTATAACATCCCATCCATCAACGTGGACTTTTTCTTTCCCTCTTCCAGTTCAGCTTATGATACCAAAACAAGACAGAAGGTGGCAGTAAAAAAGCTTTCAAGACCTTTTCAGTCCCTTATTCACGCGAGGAGGACCTACCGAGAGCTTAGGTTGCTCAAGCACATGAAGCATGAGAATGTAAGTGGAGAGTGAGTTCTTTCCCTTTCGATTTTTATGACAAAAGTTTGCAATATAGGCTTAACTTCAGTTAGGTACAATCTTTTTCAAAAAGTATATGCAACTCTCTAGCTATCTAAGATACCTGGACCTAGCCATGTTACGTGTAGTGAAGTCACTGGACTTCAAAGCAGAGACTTAAAATAAAAGGCTGCCTTTTTACTGAAAAATGATCTAGTTTCATCTTGAAGATGCAGCTAATGAAATCCAAAACAAGTGGTCCTACTCTTGCCTAACTAAAGTAATAAGAGTGTTCTGCTCACTACTGTTGGATGTCCTTGGAACATCAGTCCAGGAAAAAAAATACCTCAAACCTGCTTTTGCCAAATTTGGATTCTGTTGAGAAATTAAGGGCAGATACTCTTATTGAAATTAACAAGAGTGTGTTATCTAGATGAAAGATTGTAGAACTTCAGGGCCCAAATAATTGAGTACCATTCTAAGTTTATGTGGCAAACACTTGATTTCAGTGGGAGTATCCACCTGCCTGAAAGTAACTTGATGAATTGAAGCCTGAATAAAATATAGTGGATTGAAAAGTATCCTGGAGAAATTATGCTAAAAAAGTTAAACTACAACAGAACAAGATAACCCATGAAATTGTGCATAATCTTAAGTATAACAAGCATACAAGCCATGTGTCAGCTTTTCTGTAATAATGTTACTTTTCCTGCCTTTATTTCTGATTGTCTAAAGTCTTGTTGTAACTACTTTTTGTAATTAATATAATATCCTGTTGGGCATGGAGATAGATGAAGCTATACCTGTATAGAACACCTACTATGCCAGTTGTACTAAGTTTTCAGGATAACCATATGTCATATTTTTGTAAGTCATCCCAAAAATGATAAGCACTGTCAATACTAATTACATGTTGCTTTACAGATTTCTAAAAATAAAATGTCAATTCCCTCATCTTTCAGGTTATAGGATTGCTAGATGTTTTTACACCTGCAACATCAATAGAAAATTTTAATGAAGTGTAAGTAAAATTTTAAAATAATTCTGACTAGTTAGTAAGTACGTACCACTCTGGTTTTAAAAAGGAAGCACATACTTTTCTAATAGAATTGCAGCCACAGTTGGCTTTTTGTGAAGAACCCAAATAAATATTTTTGCAACTTTTCCACAAAAGAGGAGGCAGGAGGATGGGCCTCATTTTTGTACTTTTTTGAATGACATTTAATAAGATTATAGTTATACAGTAGATGGTTTGGTGCTGCATAAATGCCAGTAAACTTAAAACTTTTTAAGTTAAATTATGTATTAGCTGCAGATTTTTTTTTCACAGCTAGATGGGATAGTTCAGGAATGCAGGAAATTCTGTTGGTTAACTGAGACAAGGTAAATTTAGGCTAGATGCCTGACTAACCTAGGACTAGGTGTATTCTGGTGTTACTCAAACATACGATTTATGCTGAGTTCTTCTTGGTTTGCATCATGTATAAGCACTTAGGTAAACAATTTAGCAGAAGAAACAGTAATTAATATTTTTTTGTCTCCATGTAAATTAGTGGCCAAACCCATTTGGCTCTGGGGCAAAATTCCGCAAATGAGAACTGGGTGTGATAGATGCATACTTTTGTCCCAGCACTGTTTTTGGAAAAGAATCAACGTTTCTGCAAAATTTGTCACAAAATAAAACTTCCAGTGGGGGTGAGGAGGCAAGTTATGCAGAACACTCTTATTTCAACCAATCCAATGTTAATCTCCATCATTAGATATTCCAGGGCCTTGCAGGTACTGTAGTTTTGGTGCCTCAGGCTCCCACTTTGATGTCGGGTGGGACTTCCTATTCATCTCAAAATACTATGTGTTCTCCCCTCACTGAACTGCTGTAGTGTGTGATGGCAAAAACAGAGATAAAAGGTTTTAATGTACCATACTGATTTTTCTTTTTCATGATATTAAATTTCATAGGTGTGATTCCATTATTAAAGCTCTTATCTGACTTAAAGGGCATAAACTGTGTTAGTAGAAAATGGAAAAGGAACCTACATGGGAGTGTGTAGTTACTCCTTAGATGTGCTGCTTTTAGAAGGATTTACATTGTCATTCTTAAATGAGGTATGTTTCTTTGTTTTCTTCTCTCTGTTTTATTTTCACAGGTATCTTGTGACGAATTTAATGGGCGCTGACCTCAATAATATTGTGAAGTGCCAAAAGTTAACAGATGATCATATACAGTTCCTCATCTATCAGTTGCTTCGAGGTCTTAAGGTACTGGCTGAATGCAGGAGTTTTAGAGTCAGCAACCAAAATGTTGTAGTAACTAGTGGTTCATTGCCGTGACAGTATTTAAACACTTTTTATGTCTTAAGAGTGCACAAACAGCAGCAATCATTTCAGAAATTATCAGATCACTTTTCTAACCAGAAATAAAACCCCAAGCCTGCCAGTGTTTACATGCGCAAAACATGTGAATACTCCCCTTGAACGTTAACTTTAGATCGGTGTCTATTTAAGTTATTATTGAAGGAGAATCACTTACTATATAGTGTCTGAAGTGAACATGTTCTGTAGCGTGCAGTGTGTGTTTTAGACACTTCAGCTGTCACGAAAAGGTAGTGAAAAACTTCTGAAGAATGTGACATTTATAAAGAATGATATGGCAAATAACTCACATTTGTGCTTTGAAAGACATGAGCCAGTTAAAAAACTACAGCTCTGATTTTTGTAGAGCATCACATGAGTGAAGAGGTAACCACGTTAGTTGGGCTCTTTGGGAAATATCTGGAAGTAGAACTTTATCCTAGCAATGTACAATGTTGCACACAATCACCTAGGATTTACTCTACTTGTCAAGTCATTGTTTCCTTTAATTGCATTGGTTAAAATTTATGCAATTAGAAAACACAGTCAATTGGCAATGAAACTGTAGCAAAATTTTCTTCTGAAAGTATTAAAATATGTATCATTCTGCTGACATTAAACATGTAAGTGTCCATAGACAGGAGAAGATGTAGAAAATGCATCCCAATACTAGGCGGTGTTTTCTCAGACCAGTGTTGATTTTCCCAGGTATAAGCAAAAAGAAAAGAGAGGGGGTCAGCTGCTTTGGTAGCTAACTTAACAGTAATTGATATTTTAGACATGGACAATATGTTCAAAAGCAAGCTGTGGTAAATACTGGCTCTGAAACATACTTATTATATGATTTTCAGCAAGTCACCTTTTGCCTGAGACAGTAATTCTTATTCATGCATGTGGGTTCTGTCAATTTAAGTGCAGATTTTAGTGAATAAAAATTGCAGAACTGAGCCCTTAATTGCTTTGTCTCATTTGCTTAAGTTAATAGCTTAATTAGGAAGATGGATTCTGGAGTTAATTGTCCAGCTTGAGATTTTGAATATAAGGCTATGTTGTGTCAGAGCTAAATAATAGTAAGCGTTGTGCTCTAAAGTGAATGTTAATTTCAGAAATGCACTCAGGTGCATTTCTGGCTCTTGTTTCGAAGGGGAGGGGTTGATGGTGGCTTGTCTCTTCTGGAATTGAAATTCTCGTGTCTCATTAGCCGAAGAACATTTGATCATATGTAACTCCTCGCTTACATCAATGCCGGAGTCATTACAACGTGTGTTCGCATACCTGAGTAAGCTCTGAGCTGGCTGGTGGGTCTGCTCAGCAGTATGGAGCGCAGGCTTCGCACCCTGCAGAAGCTGTCTGAGCAGGCGAAGCATTAGCCTGGAGCTGCACGGCTTGGCAGGCTCCTGAGCTGGCTGGTAGAGGACTGCTTGGCAGCACCGAGAGGAGCTGCTGTCGTTGTCTCAGCAGCGGAGGGACGCAGCTCCTACTGTTGCAAGCGGTGGTTTGGTTTCCTCGTCATTCAGCTGCGAGCAGCTGTGGAGAAGAGCACTCGGGTGGCCCTGCCCTTCTGATAAGAAGTGCGTAGGTCTGGAACAAGAAGAATGCCCTTGTGTTTTCTTTGGGTTTTCCCAGTTGATATACAGGTTTCGCATGTAATCTCTGCTCCCAAAAAAGAAGGTGAATTCACCTCTAGAGAATAGAAGAGGAGATTTTCAAGGTTTTGCTGATCCTGGCCAGTAAGGTCATAGAGAAACTGGCTGTTAATCCTAACAAGTGAACAATAGGCAATTAGAGAGTAAGCTTTTCTCAATCTTTGAGTTTTAATGTTTTATGTAAAATAGCAGAGACACTAAATAGCCACTGAAATACCGCTTTGGGTCCCTGCTTTGAAAGTGGACCTGAAGTAATGCTGTGGCTTTGGTGGGTATTTTGGTCACTACCCTGTCCTGGGGCACGAGTACCTCTCGCCCACATTCAGCGTTCACAGTATGGAAAGGTGACTTACATCACCTAGGAGTCAATCATACTGCTCCCTAGCCCTCTGCCTTCACTGAGCCACTAGCTGATCAATGTGGACATCCAGATAAGACTGGAACAAATTCCAATTGGTAAGAAACTTGCAACAGAAGAATCACTACAAGTGTTATGTTTTATGGTAGAATCTAGTCTTCACGGTTACCTTTCTTGAAATATCCAGCTCTGGATAAGACAAAACAAGGAGGTTTTGAAGTTCATCATACCGCCATTTGATCTGAAAATGTAGCGTGACAGAAGTCTTTTCTGTACATAATCAGTCTCAGAAGTGAAAAGATAAGACAAGTGACTTACACCTTCCTTCACCTCTAACTTCAAATCTTACCTTTTTTTTTTACTTTTTGTTTCACAGTATATTCATTCAGCTGGAATCATCCACCGGGTGAGTTCACTCACTGTGATAATAAAAATGAACAGAGTGTGTCCCTCTGTGCATCAAATGTGTTACTAAGACATAGCTGTAATATACATGAAAAGGTTAAAATTGTACTTGACTAACTCTGTGTTCTGCTACAGGACCTGAAGCCCAGTAACCTAGCCGTAAATGAAGACTGTGAATTGAGGGTAGGTATCATGCTGTTGTGATGAAGAATGTTGTAAAAGCTCTCAAGGTGACAGTTTTCTGAGAAAACATTAAATACCATTTTTATTTCTGATTCCATTCATTTCAGCTGTCTGCTAGTGTTGCTGCCCTGGCTTAAAAGACCCATGTCCATGAACATGTGTTTTCTCCCAAATGTTAATTTAGCATGAACACAGGTATCTTTGCAAAACGTTCATCCCTAGTTCCTCGCAGGTGGTACATAGGCTAATAATTCCGCCCTTGAGTGAGGACTTAACTGAGTATATCTTGAAAGTTTGCCCTCTGACATGTGTCTGCAACTGCCATGTTTAGATGAAGCCTTGAAACAACTTTCATTTTTATATCTATAGGATATACAAGCTAAATTAAATAATTATATGGAAAAAGGTACCAGTATTACCAGTTACATTACTAGTTACAGGCAGTAAAAAAAAAAACAAACCTGTAATCCACACTTCTCAAATGCTATTTTAATGTACACGTCTGTATAAATACGTATCTTTGTGTATCTCTGTGATACGATATTACATAATAAGCATGAGACTCTGGAGAAGGAAAATACAGCTTCTAGCTTTCTAAGCCTTTAAGCCTAAGAATGAGAAGTTTAGCATTTCTCCATAACAGCCAGAAACATCTTTCTCCCTGTGACTGAGACTCTGATGTAATCACTTTATTCCAGCTGCGAGGGATCTAAAAAAAGATTCCAAATACCACCAGATCAGCAAAAAAAATCACAATAGTGAATAACAGCAGTGCAGTTAGGTTCTCGCACTAATCCGGATCTGTGGTGAGAAACTGTAGTTCCTGTTTTGTGTAGTGACACTTGCAGATGCTCAGCAAGTTTCATGATTATCTCTTTAATGTCTTCATGCATGTATGTTCAGCATCTGTGAAATTTTATGGGTCATCTGGGTCTGATCATGCACTCTAAAATGTGTGCTGTGGTTTTTTTGCTGTAAGTAAAGGAGACTTTTAATCTTTTTTTCTATTATTGTGGTATCTGTGCACCTCCCTCCTAGTATTTGTTACACTGCTCTTTACTTTGTTTATATTTATACTTCACTTCCTCTGATACCAAATTATTTTCTAATAGAATAAACTAGTGGATATTTCCATATACAAACAAAAAGGAAATAGAAGCAAAAATAAGGAAAACGTGTACACATTTGATAGAAGGGATCAACTATTAAAGAAAAATACTGCCAAAACCCTTATAAAAATAAGGGCATTAGTGTTAGAGTTTCATGCCATTATTCATGCCTCATTTGCCTCATGCTTTTATTTTTGCTTATTTAAGAAAGAAATAATGCTTTTAAAGTATATTAGAAGTAAATGTTATCATGTTACTTACATCTTAATATTTTTCTCTAGGCTTTTTATATTTTTAAATTGGATTATAACTGAGGAATTTTGAATTATACTCTTAAAATTTTCTTACTCCCAATGAAAAGGATTAGCCATCAGCTTAATAAATAATCCTGCATCTCATCATGGGAGGTTGCCACTGATCTTAATTCACATGTCTATTTGAAGAGGTGCTAACTAGCTCAGGTGACTGATATAACGAATAGCACTGAGGCTCACTCAGATGGTACCTTTTCACAACAGTCTCTCTTAGAGTCAGGGATTCCTTTTAGCTCCATAATTAGTGGGACATAGACTAATCAAAAAACAGAAAGCAAAGAAATGAGCAGGAAAAATTTAATTGAAATAACTTCCTATCAATGTAAACTTTGCAAGGGAGAGCATATGGAAGGGAACATTTTGCTATCGAGTCTATGAGTAATATGTGTACCTAAACGGAGTTTCTTTGTTGTTTTGATGGGGGAGTGCTACCAAAAACAGATGGTGTGTGATTGAAATCTACCTTTTTACGCACGATATATGTTTCTCGCCTACTGGCGTTGGAATTACATGTGATTTGGGTAAATACTTAGGTAGACATGAGAGGGAAACAACAGGAATTCTGCAGATTTGTGATCAGCTTGTGTGGTGTTTAAATGGCCAGTGGCACTCGCCATTGGTATTTTACAGAAACATCCCAGTTGATAGTGTTTCATTTTTTATAGCAATGGTGCTTATTTTTAGCAAATGAACGTCAGTGGAAAATTGAACTTGAAGCAAAATGTAAAGTTCGCCTTAGAGGACAAAGGGCCAGGCTCATCGCAGTGGAAGCAGCTTTGTGCAGACCCGTAGGCTGCAGGGATACAGCAGGGAGAGTGGATGAGCTCATCCACAGTGTTGCTGCTTTACTTCATTGATAGTGAGGGACTATGGATAAACTCAGAAATGAGTAATGGGGAAAGTCAGTACCTATAACAAAAGTGGGAAAGTATTTTTTAAATTATTTTTTATTTTATTTTTATTCTGTAGATTTTAGACTTTGGTTTAGCTCGACAAACCGATGATGAAATGACTGGATATGTTGCAACAAGATGGTACAGAGCTCCAGAAATTATGTTAAACTGGATGCACTACAATCAAACAGGTAAACTGTGAATACTTGCATTTTGCTACAGCTGGATATAGTGATAATTTTAAACCAAGAGGCAACTCTGTTTAAGGATCTCTTCGATTCATCGTACACATTTCTCTCTGTTTTTTGGCAGTTGACATCTGGTCGGTTGGATGCATCATGGCAGAGCTGTTGAAAGGGAAGGCCCTATTTCCAGGAAATGATTGTATCCCTAACATAAAACATAAAATGCAGCTATAAAAATACTCTCTAATTCTTCCCTTTTTTCTAATGACTTGAGTGTTTCTATGGAAATGTTTTTGAGGTAACAAGCTTCTAAAACAGTAAACAATTTTTGCTAATTTTTCAGTTTAGTGTATATGACAGCTGAGTATGAGACCCACTGGTAGGAAAAAAAAAAAAACAGTAACAGATGTTCCTAAACAACAGTAAGTTACATTTATTCTTTGTTGTGTATCTGTATTTAAATAATAACCTAGTTACAACAGAGCAGGTTTCTTCCATGTGTGTATCTTACTGAAATAACACATTAAAACTGAAGTTGAGTAAAGGCAATGTTTTTTGATCAGCTAATAAAATTTTAAAAAATAGAACTGCTTTTAGGCTAGAAGCTTCTAAAATGCAAACAAATGAACTTTTAAATAATAAGTGAATTAATAGGCATATTGTGTCCTGTTATAAAAAAAACCCAGCAGTTCCAGAAATGCCACAGGAGCAACAAAACCGTCTCTTTTCTTCAGCTCTGTCCTGTGGTCCCTGCTGGAGTGTCAGGGATTTCCATTGGCACTTCCTGTGCTGGCAGGAGAAAAAAAAGAACCATTGCTGAGGAGAGCAGTAAAATAATAAAAGAAAACTGAAGAAAAACACATAATGAGGAATGAGGAAACAACTGCACCAGAGGAGGAAAGCTTTTAATATGAGAAACAAAGGCACACTCTTCTGTACTGAATATTGACATTTCTCACTACGCTGAAACCCCTCAAAAAGCAAGCACTTCTGCTAAAACGAAGCCGTTGCCAGGTGCAAAACAACATGGTGTTAGAATTGCCTGAAAAACTGTTAAGAGATCTGAGAGACCAAGTCTCCCCACTGAACTTTCTATTGTGCTCAGCATCATTAGGTGCTATTGTAACCACAGGCATTGTCCAGATGCTAATCATCTGGATGACGGCTGTGCATCAGGCTGACTGATTACATGATATGTGGTATTTGGAAAAATCAATACATCTAGTTTTCAAGAAATAAGATATTTTTTGCTGTTACAAAATATTGTCTACAATTATACTATTACGTCAATTTAAATAAAGCTGTAGGATAACCTTGAGTCTCTAGGGAAAATGTAATATACTTTACAGGTCATATATGACAACGGAAAATGAACATTTTCAAAGTTTTTAATCGTGAGACTGATATAAACCAGATTTTTAAAGCTACCAAATAAGAATTTTCCACTTACCAGCCCTCAGATTAGTAATCTAGCCCTATGTGCTCTATTGTATTGGACTGTTCTTCAGAAGTCCCTCAGATCACTGAAACATAAATGTGCTGTTAAAATTAAGCTTAAGAATATCTTAAATTGGTAACTAGGACAGGAAAGCAATATTTTGCATGCACCTTTCTCACGTACAGGCACACCTGACGGATTCATATAGTACAATAGAGAATTTGATACTCCAGGACTAGGCTTAAGCAGGAATTAATTGGTATCCTTCTATGGACTACGACGGAATTGTCTTGCTGAATAGTTTCAAACATCTTAACTATCCGCATGAAAGCTCATTAATTGTTTAAACCCAGAAGGACCATATGCTGTTTATTTCCCTGAAATAACGCAGATATCGATCAACTAAAAAGAATAATGGAAGTTGTGGGCACACCCAGTTCTGAACTTCTGAAGAAGATATCATCAGAGCATGTGAGTTCACAGCTTCATTCAGTTAACTGACTTTCTATCATTCTTTTTTCTAATTGTCATCATATGCCACTGGTTGTGTTACACAGATACTCTGATTTGGAATTGAGCAAAAACTTTTAAATTATCTCTATTTTTTGCTACTAGGATGCCACCATTCAAAAAATATTCTTTTTACGGGTATCCAAATGCCTTGACTTTCAGCTGGACTAATTTTGACACTTGTTCTCATGTACTCAGTTTTTGAAAGGATTTTTGCGATTGGTCCTGATGATCTTTTATTTTGCTGCTATACTTATAATAAAAATTCGAACTGATGCTCAGCTCAGAGCATTATATTGTTGTTATTAAATCTGATGTCTCTGTTATTTTTATACTTTCAGTTGTTGTAAGGGATCTAAACAGAGATAGTAGAATCAAATAATGTGTGTTCTGTACGAGTGCTCTTATATGGATCCCTAATTTGAAATTTGTATTTATTCATCATTCTGAATGCTTGTGGTGAGGTCCACTTTCATGATAATATCTGTAGTTAACAGTGTGATTTTTAACTCTCCGCATGACTTCTTTAAAATAGTAGTCTAGTAAATGAATAATTTCTACTTTGTTTCTCTGCTAAAGCTACACTTAAAGGATTCACTTTAAGCAATAACCGTGGATAGCCAGCTGAGGAATGAGATGGGGTATTGATTGATAAAGGCAGGTGATGGGCACAGTGTAAAAATTCAGATAAACAACAGCACACAGATACCTCCTGAGCTGAAGCTGAAGCTTAAACCTTTTCTGTATACACCTCAGACTAATACTAATGGCTATTTTTCAGCTTGCGTGTATATTGATGGGTTTTCTTTGAACTTACCAATGAATACACTAGTGGGTTGAGTTAGCAGGAGCAGTAGGAGAGCCAGAACAACACTGTATTTCTGGAAGGTCCAGGAATAACACCACCTCATCAGCGCAGGCCAACGTGCAGCCCCAGAGTTTGTGGGTACCCAGCACCTGGGAATGGCCGGGGCAGGAGGAGGATCCATCCTTGTGCCAGGGACTGGATCAACCAGCAACTCTCAGACTGTGCTATCCTAAGTGTAGGTCCTTGTGTAGCCTCATAGGTCCTTGTATAGCCTTTATGTGTTATTAAGATCCTATGGGTTTTGCAGTAATGTGTTCAGAGTAGTGTATACAAATGTGTGATTTACCCACAACTAGTCAATTTGTGAGCTTTTTTATTATGAGATTAAGCAGCATAAATATTTACTGGAGATGGTATCTGCTTTTGTCTTTAATTTCTTGTGTTTCAGACCATACCTCAGTGAGCTACAGGAATGCCAAAACTGTTTTACTGGGCCTAATTATACCTTTAGAGCATAGGGAGAACAAAAAAACCAAGTTAATGATTGGGAGTGCTGCTAGGTCACCTCTGGCCTGCTGCTGCCTCGTTAGAGGAGCAATGTCAAAGATACATACCTTGCTTGGAGGTACTTGCCTCTTGCAAGGGAGTGTCTATTCTATTCCTTCGTTCTAGTTCTTTACCTTGTAGTTTGGCCTTATTGTTTAGATATTTCTTAATGAAGCTTGCAGTTCTGGGCAATTTTTTCCATTCCTCTAACAGTGAGGTCAGAGGTTTTCTGAAATGCCAAGCTTATTTCCAGATATAAGTAGAGGATTAAAGAATTGGAAACTAAAAGATCAACCTCATGGGATGTTTCAGCACAAGTTACTGAGCCGTTTTGTCAGTCTTTCATGTTAATATGAGTTTAAATGGTGATTGCATTTCATTATTTTCAGAATAATTTAAATGTCTGGATTCTATTGGTTTGGTTTCTGTGGTGACTATGTAAGCAGAGGGGACAGGGTAGTATGTATACTTTGATAGGTCTGTGTTGTTTTCAAAGGACTTCTGGGCAAGGTTGGAGATAATTTTGGCCATATTTTGTTCAGTCATGTTTGGATTAGTGATGTTAATTGATGTCCACACAGAAACAAATAATCCACAAATCCACAGATGTTTGTCATAAGATAAATTTACCTCTTGTTTCTACCCTAGTCCATAGCTTCCTCGCAAGAATGTATGACAGCCCTCTTTTGCTCTGCTGTTCATACATATGTATAAACTAATGCCCTGGAAGACTTAACTCTGATAGGAGCTGCACACCCTGACCTTCTAGCAGGTGTTTGCTGCCTTTATGAACTTTAGGGGCATAAAATAGGTGGAGTGAAGCCTGTGTTTCACTAGTCTTTAAACATTGTTATCTGCATGACTGGCTACAGCTGCTAAGAAGAAACCATCCTTTTAGAAAGCCTTGCTGTTAGCCCCTAGAATAAAAAGGGGAAATGCTAATACAGTTTTAACAGGTTGGGAACATAATGCATGAAGGCTTGCTTCTTTTAGTAAGACTCTGAAATGTGTCACTAATGGGAGTCTATAGTTTTGATAGAATATGCTTACAAGAAGCAGAAAAAATAAATAGATCTGCCTCGTTAAATTAGAACACAGTTTGAAAAGAGACTGTGCCATGTAATGATTTAAAATACCTTTATATCAGTTCATCGTAGCTGCAGAAATTAAGATGATGGCAGAGAGAACTGTGTAGGGAACAGGATCTGTTTCCCAAGTGTGCTTGTAGGATTGCACAGATGATATGTCAGAGTATTTTATAGTCACTTCATGATAGTCCAGAAGATAGTTCCACAATTCTCAATCTGGTATCTCACTTGAAGCCATGGAGCTGCTTGGGATGAACAACTTTATTTCCTTTGCTGCCTTCAGAAGGCCAAGTTAGCCTCCTGCAGATAGTCTTCTTCTAACAGGATTGCTAAGTGTGCAGGGAGACATTCTAGTAACACAAACATGCTTTAAAAGGATTAAGGTTTGTTCAAAGACCAGCTGGGTTTTTTACAGAGTTGGGGACAGACATTTGCCTCTTCTTTAACTGTTCCATTTCAGAATTCCCTGTTCTGTCTGATCCCAGCCCTTAGGAGCAGCATTCAACCTCTTCTCTTGCCAACCTATCTACCTCAGCCCAGAAATTCGTAGCTCATGTAATGTCAGTCTCCACGCTGACATTTGTGGGTCTGATACGCAGGGAGGCTTTTCCTAGATGAGTCTGCATGAGCCTTTCACAGCCACGGTGACAGGGCAAGCCATAAATTCTGTTAAACATCTGAAGATCTGTGCCCTGGGAGTACAAGGATTTGTTCTTTGGTTAGTGAAGCTACTGTTCGACAGAGGAGAGAGAGAAGGGAAGGACGCAGATTGGATTATACCACTTCACTGAGGGTAACTGAAAGATGATTTAGGTTGCAGTTTCTGGTTGAACATCACATGCATGTGCTTCCTGGGGATATACTGCAATGAACCAGTAAGCTTAGGTGAAAACGTTAAGTGTGAATGCATAACCCTTAGAGGAAAATACACCTGTTTAAAACTCTCTTGCTTATTGTGCAATATACAGGAGTAACTGTTTAAAACAAAGTCATACATTATGGTTTTATGTAAAGAAGGTTTCCCAGGTATAAGGAACGTAAAAAATACTATGTCTGGTTTTTTAGTTGATACGATTACTGTTGGGCAAAAATTAACCTCTGTGCATGTTGTATGTATATTGATTTATTCCTAGGCAAGAAAATACATTGAATCTCTTCCACATATGCCTCAACAGGATTTGAAAGCAGTATTTCGTGGCGCCAATCCATTAGGTAAGAAAGTCAGACTGATACAGATTAGATTTTTCACTAACGTAGGAACTCAAGCCTTCTTTTTCTATTTGAGCCCATATAATAATGATCAGACCAGCAAGAAGAGTATTGCTTAACCTTTCATCCTGAGACTGTTTTCCCTTCATGAAGCCCGCCTCTTCCGTTTCTGGTGGAGGTTACGGGAACCTCCTAAAGGAAAACAGTCTGTGGATGAAAAGCAAAAGCCAGCTATATATAGCAGGAATAAATAAAAGTGTCATGGGGTCTAGACTAGAGACATCACTTCTAGCTCAGGAAGGCCATGAGCTGTAAATTGCTAGTGAGCAGAAGAATATACCAGGAAGAATAGCTGCTTGAATGACCCTTTTGAGTATTATTTCCTAGGAATATATTAGCCATTGTTGGACACAGGATACTGGGCTAGACAGACCTTTGGCCTGATCCTACACAATTGTTTTTATGTCTAACCAATTGGTTCTGCCTGTGCAAAAGAGATGTTTCTGCGAACAATTTCTTGTGACATGGCAAAGGAGACGTTTGAGTCACCAGAGTCATCTTGCTACAGTGCCTGGTCAGTTCCATCGAGTGCACATTAAAACACTATATATAGGGTAGTATTAGGAGTTAAAATATATTGAATTCGTTCTGTGTATTAAAAGACAATTTTATTTTTACAAATAGAAATAGCAGTGAACGCTTTCTTACAAAAAATGGGATTTATTTGCGTAACGTACATGAGACAATGCTACATATTAATATCATAAAGGCAAATTAATGACAGTGCTTATATGAAAGCAGTAAAAATAATTTTTATATACTTTTTTAATAGTTATGATAAACTTGCCATATAAAACCAAATTCAACCTTACAGATGTCTCATTTCTAATATTCTGCAACTGTCAACTTCAAACATACTTTCTTTATGCTGGGTCCTGTAAAGTTGCTTTGGGATCACAACCAAGTTAAGCACATGATGCACAACACAGGATATTTAACTTTTACGCACACAGAGATCTTTTCAGAATGAAGGTCTTGGATGTCTGAAGAGGTGAATCAGCTATCAAATAGACTATAATGAAACTTTGTGCATACCACAAGCAAACCAGAAGCTTCCTTCAGCTCTGGAAATTGTACTCACAGTATAAAATCTTCAAAACTTGTTCCATTGCCCAAATTTTGTGGGTTTGCCAATATTGTTAACTCTGTTTCAGGTCAGTGAGAATAGATTGTGTGTAAAGAGTTGCCTTCTCTATTTTTAGATGGTCTCTTCTGGCTTTGCACTGCATTTCTCTTTTTCCCTTAGCTGTAGATCTTCTTGAGAAGATGCTTATATTAGACAGCGATAAAAGAATTACTGCCTCGGAAGCACTTGCACATCCATACTTTGTACAGTATCATGATCCGGATGATGAACCTGAGGCCGAGCTGTACGATGAGTCAATAGAGAATAAGGAGCGAACCATAGATGAATGGAAAGGTAACAGAATTGCACACAGTAGTTAATACATGCAGCAGAACAAAACTATCCTTAAATAACAGTTTTCCTCTGTTTCTAACCAGAGCAATTTGAATTCTTAAGCCTCAGGGAAACAAGATAAGTCTATGTGTGTGCTTGTGGGAGTGGAGAGGTGGAAAGGGTTGTGTTCCCTCTCTGGATTTTGCTCCCTTCCCCCATTCTATCATCTCCTCAATAGATTTGCTATAGCAGGTTTAATCTTAACTAAAAGCTGATGCTAGTTACCGGGTAACCACACATGCTGTCTTGCTTTTAGCTTTGTAGGTCATATCCTCAGCTGAAGTAACTGTCCTAGGGCAAGTGACACTATTTTGGATTCTGGTCTCGCTTTGTTCAGAACCAGAAATGAGTATTTTCCACACAGATGTGTATTTTGTTAATCATTCTTTAGATAGCCAAGTAATTAGGATTAATAGACAAACCATGCTGTTGATCCTGTTTGAGATGAGAGTTGATGATTTTACTTGGGAGTGACACCACAAAACCCATCCTTGAGAAATACTGCAACAACCTCTTTTTATTAGTTAATTCCATGCTTGCATCATGATCATATTGCAGTACAGTGTCACGGAAGTAAGGTGCCTAAACGTTAAGGTTGCAAGTACATTGAAATGTACAGTTCAATTTCATCATTGTCTAATGAGGACATATTATACTAAAAATTCCTTACTAGACATTTTAATTTTAGTGTGATGTTCTAGAAAACTAATTATTCCTATTTATCAATAAAGTCCTTTCCTTGGCTCAAGATGAAAAAAAATATATATAAATATATATATAAAATAAATGCTCTTCTATTTGTATATTCTGTAACTTTTACTCCAGAAAGGTTTGATAAAAACGTATTAGCATAGTGGGTAGGTTTATGATGAAAAATACTGACCTCTCATGTCTCACACACGCATTTCCA
>VYZV01029371.1:91559-102555 GCA_013401275.1 Pandion haliaetus | reverse complement strand
TGCCATGTTTTATCCTGGGTGTTGCAGGGGAGACAAGCAGGCTGACTACAGCAAATACATCTTAAAGAAAGATAGGAGCAGGGTCATGGGTGTCTCTACAATAAAGCAAACTCCTAGAGCCCTGAAAACAGTTTTCTAGAAGCCTACTGCGTCTGTACAAACAGGGAGGATTGACTGGTATCACTTACTCCTTACACATGCTCTCTTCTGCAAAACCTGGCAGCGTAGAGCACCACCGGTACATCTTGTTTATTGAGAGGCATGTTGAATTTGCTGCTGTACTTACAAGTAGATGATTTGTTTTCTGCTACTTTCGCAGTTGACTGAGTCTTTAACAGGAAAGTTTAACAATTTCCGAGTCATGAAGCTGATTTCTGTTTGTGATGAAACTCCGTTGAAATTATTTCAGGAACAATCTTAGCTTAACACTTTCTGAACTGAAATGAGGAGGTGGTGGTGAATTCTCTAGGATGGACAGCATCATATTGTTCTACATCACTGTCCTTGCTGGAACTACAGGCCAAATTCCTTCTTTTATATGGGGGGGGGCGGGGAAAGGCCTGAAACAAAAATCTCAAAACTGGCACAGGATATGCAGCTCTTCCTCCTGGCCATGTTTTTATTTTGGGGAATAAACTTTTTATTTTCAAGCACAGCACGTGCCACAATTAAGTAAAATGACATGAAAGGTGACCATTCGCATAAAATGTTTGTATTGTTGATGAAATATTGACCCAGTTTCTCAAGATGTCAGTGGCGTATTTCCCCTCTTTTTCTGTTCAAATTAAAAATCAGTGGCTCTTGATCCCAAGAGGAACTGAGCACCAAAGTGAAATAAGATTTCAGACACTTTGTCTTACGCGTTATGCACTTAAGAGTTTCCTTGGCCTCCACTGCACAGTGCTGAGGATTGCAGCCCAAGCTCATAGATTTCTTTCTGACATGTTTAATCAGTTAGAAAATATTTCAAAATTTTAGAGGCCACGAGTAGGCTATTCAGAGTTGAACGCTACGCACTCTCTCCCTCCTTACTTGTTGCTCCATTTGCACATATCTCAGCATAACATTTGTACTCTCTGCTGAGTAGGTGGCACGAGAACCAGGTAAGGAGCTTCATAAACATACCATGCATGGCCAGCAGGAATAATTTCTAATACAGTTCCAGGTGTCAGATTTGTGAGGACACTGGCTTCTGCCGAGTTTAGTCAGGACCGCTTTAGCTCCTACCTAGCTGCCTGTGACCAGATGCTACTTAATAGCCTCAGCTCAACCACTGGAAGAGTCACCTAATGAATCCTTCCACCTCGGGGGTTCCGCACACAGAATTTCTTTCAGAGAAATCCTTCACTGAAGCTGGCACGCTGGTCACCATACACCATGCTACAGCATAACACAACCAGAGCATAAGCAAGATTCAGCCCGAAGATTTTTACGTACTTTTTGGAGGAGTGCTAGGTGCACTTGCAGGTGTAGCAGCTGTCTCAGACAGATCTGTTTAATAAACAAGCTAATAGGCACAAGTTTGATATGATTTAAGCATCACTGTTTGGAAAACAGAACCTGAAATAATGCATTGTTAGCCATATATTTATGTGTGAACAGGATTTGGTCCTTAAAATACAGTATCTTAACTTGAGAAAATACATAGGAGGTAGCAGCTGACAATATACTCCATTACTATGCAAGGCACAAAACAGGATGTGCCTGTCAGTGTGAAAAGATAAAGAGCTATTCCTAAAGCAGGGTAAAATAGCAGGGAATCTCTATGTTTCTAGCTAAGCACTTCTTGATGAAAATAGAACTGTTACACGCTTCTAAGACAAAAGACAATTTTTTAAGAGGACCTTAAAATTAAGTTAGTTACAATAAAACATAAAAAAGCCCAAAACCTAGATCCCAAGGCATTAGCACAGAATTGCAAGTGATTTATGTTGAAGGCAATTGACTGAGAGATGATAAAGAACCTTCTCTGCAGTTAAAAATGTACATTTTAAAACCTGTTCTGGTGCTTTTAAAGATTCCGTTTTCCATTACATTTTGCCTTTTATTACGTCATTTTGGCAGGTCATCTGACAGTGTAATTGATGTTTCCATTTCAGGGCCTGTGTGTTTTAGTAATTAGCTGAAGGGGACAGACATGTTGTACAATAACAGTATTTGTGAGTCTAATTTGTGATCTGAGGTTAACAGAAGGATTCCTAGTGAATTCAGTCTATTTTTGGATCTGGGCTCTAAAAAGGCTGGGAATACAAACTAGAAGTCACATGCATCCATAGAACTGTTTTCTCTGGAATATTTTTCTTCTGAAGTGAGTATCACCTAATTCTTTTCTCTCCCTTATACCCTCTCTACAGAACTTACCTATGAAGAAGTGATTAGCTTTAAACCCCCCGACTTAAAAATGGATAGCCTGGAGATAGAACAGTGAATACAGGCAGCTCTGTCTTGCCGTGCTGCACTATGAAGACTGTTAAAATATAACCATACAATTTAACCTGTGGTCAGATGTAGATTTTACTATCCAAAGATGTTGGAGAAGATGTGGAAAAGCAGATGCATTATACAGAAGCCAGATGTTGTCTGTTTTAGGCGGGGGGGGGGTTGCCTTGTAAGATGAATGTATTCTCAACTCACAAAGGGTGGTAAAGAACTGCTTCAGTCTGACAAAATTATGCACTGAGTTCTGTCGAGCTGTGTTCTGCATGTTTCATTTTATCAGTTGTACTGCCAAAATAAAGGTGACTCTTAAAATTGATTTTAAAATTGTACATTTAAAGCATGAACGTATACAAACATAAACATGGAAGTCCATACAAGCAATCAATTTTTTTTTCTGGCATTTTATCTGTCCATTTTCGTATTATTTATAGTTAGTGCCTTTATGAAGAGAGGGCGTGGTAGTGAGATAGACAGAATATGCGTATGTAGTCATATCTGTGGTGGTCTTACAAATTTACTGGATGTCTCTTAAGCAATCTTAACACCAGTTGAAAGTCAGTAAAAATAAATCTTTGTCTTCTGTTGCCGTTCAAGTGTCTGTTCTCATTATTTTCCCCATGTATATTTTTTTAATCTGCACAATACCCATTTGTGAGACTATTTTATTTCACGATGGTACTCCTAACCATGCCATCGGTGGAGTGCTGGCGAATTTACCCAAGTTTACAGGAAGGTACCCTGAAGACACTGCAGCAGATCGCTGTAGTCTTCTGCAAACTTCAGCAAAGGCTGTCATAGGTGGCAGTGAAAGAGTACTCAGTTCAGTTCACAGCTTTGAATTCAATATTCCTCATTGTCTTATTTTCCTTCATGTAATCCTTGGGAAAATAATCTAATAATTGTCATTGGAAGACATGACAAGACAGGAAGATTCAAGAATTTGCTTGTGAAAAACAAAATATCCGTCTCCTCAGAATTTCTTTTTAAGCAAAATTTTAAAGGCTTTCTAGCTCTGAAAAGTTGGAAAATTAAATAATAAATTGTAGGATACACCCCCCCCCCTACTGAAGGCGTAATACTGAAACTGGAATATTCTTTGGCATGAGGCCTCCTGTAGTGTACTGGCTGTGTCTTTCTATATACTTGTGATTCACAGTTGTTCAGTGTTGTTCATTTTTGTGTCTCGTTCTTGCTCTGTCAGAGTCTCACTTTGGAGGTGGCTTTTTATAATATCTAGGCTTTCTGCAACCTTTGTCATTAAGATTCAGTTGTACAGCTATTACATGATGCAATGAATTCTACTGCATTTATTGACCTTCCTCTGTATCTTTTCTATGTAAAAAGAAAAGCTTTTTCTTAATAAACAGATTTTTAAAAAACTTAAGTCCAAGAACTTTGATTTTTCAGAGATACTTGATACAGTATTGCTTGTCTTTAAGAAATAGAAATAAGTATTCCATCTAGAAAATGTGCTCCTAATTCATGGACTAATTGGTGGACCGTTGTTGATAATGTTGGCCAGTTACCTGATAACTTGCATCCAGTGGAATTCAGCCACTTGTATTCAACTTTCTGCAAAGCATGTTAAACTGGAACTAAATGCCTGTGTGGATTTCTTGCAAGTCCTCAGAAGTGTTGTCTGGCCGTCATTACTTCGGCTTCCTACAAAGCTGGATGAGGTCTGTAATGGTCATGCAAGGACTGACTTTCATGCTGACTAAAATAGGTGAAAAGGTTATAAATACTTAAATTATTTGTTTGTTTAGCAGTTAACAGAAAAGTAGCTCTATGCCTTATTTTCTCTGAAATCTGATAGTGAGCTTGCTGGCCTGTTCTGCAGCTCTGTTTCAGCTGGAAGGGAAAGGATGAAGTAGAGATTTCACGAGACTCTTCTGCATCCAATGATAATTAATTTAGTGTGGGATTTGTCGCATCATTTGTTTAATCTGGTTTCCTGGCTGTGAGGGTGGCCGTCACCAAATGCTTCAAAGGATATGTAAATCTCTGTGGTAGGCAAAGACCAGGCAGTGTGCTCTTGCCATAGCTCTGCTACTTGAGGTAGAAAAAGTTTTATATCACTTCCAAAGTTTGTTCTTCTGGCAACTCTGAATCTTCCTCTGAATATTTTCTTTTACATTCAAAGATGTAGTTTTTTCTAGGAGATAAATTATGTAGGAAGAATACGGTCATAGTCCTATTTAAATTAATCAAAGGTGACAGTAATGGGTAACAAGAGTTCAGCTATTTTTAATGAAATACCATCAAAACCCATAAATCATCTCATTTTAATGTCAAGAAAAACAGTAGGGAGAGAGACATCTTCTTCCTAGATTTGCAAAATGAAGGTGATTTCTTAGACCTCAAAAGCCACTAATTAAAATATTTTTCTAGAGCAGGGAGATAACCAACTCCCTTGTGGTAATCCAATGTGGGACTGCAATGTGGTAAATTTATCAGTTTACAACAGCAGGACAAGGTAATTGGAAAGCCAGCACCCCACTGGGACAGAAAGGTGGAAGGCTTTGCACTAACAATGCTTATCATTTGAACACAGATGGAAAAAAACATTTGTCAACCAACATAAACAGGCGAGTGGAGGTAAACATCTAGGAGTGAGGGCTTTGTCAGGCTTGGTGAACCTGTAAGGCAGATCACTTAAAAGTAAATTTTAGAGAGTAAATAAATATAAAAGTAAGGATTTTATTTTATAAAAAATTATTTTCTATAAATGTCTTTAATGAAGGCACTGTTTACATGGCCTAAATTTTATTTGCAAAACTTGTAGTGGAGCCTGCTTTAACTAGGGGGTTTTAATCTCCTGACACCACTCAATCTCATTATTACAATTGTGCTTTTGTAGGTCCTCTACACATTGCACGTACGTTTGAGGAGAGCGTCTTAGGTTTTAGGCCACACTAAATTAGGGTGCTCACCACTCCTGACCACCTGCAGAGCACAAAAGGGATGCTTGGAGGAACACGGCTGGGCGATGCTGGCGGAGGAGGTGGCTCAGGCTTCCACTGGGGTAGAACACAACTCTCCCAGAGCTTTCTCTGGTTAATTACTGTCATTGTTAACAATTTACTTCTAATCTGAATTTACCTGATTTCAGCTTTCAGTTCCAAGAGCTTGTTATCCCTCCAGCTAGTGAAATGACTTCTAATATTTATTGTCTCACTCTATAATAATTAAGTGCAACCCCAAGTCTAGTAATTTTATCATCACTGGAAGCAAAAGGTCTTGCAAAAGGAAAAAGAAGTCTTTTGCATACACCTCAGTCTTTTGACATGCATAAGTATACACTACACTTCTTTTAAAATCTGCATCTTTATTTTTTAAGCTCTCTACCTCATCAGCACTGAAGGCCAAAACCAGAAATAAACACAAGACTAAAGAAATCTCTAATTTACAATGTGCAAGAAAAACCATGGGTGGTTTAGAGGAAAAGCACAGCGTTAGAGGGTATCACGTGCCGTAAGACACAGAATTCCCTCCTCCCAGAACATACAAAGTAGCTACACAAGTATGAAACATCAGGGTTACTAATAACTTTGGGCATTTATAGGGGGAAAAATAATAGGAAATTAGGTAATCAACACTGATACATGAAAAAATACATCATGCACCAGTAGGTCAAGAGCCATTAATTAGCATTGTGGCAGAATTCCCGTTAGTGCTCTTGGCATATTTTTAACGTGGTGAAAAAGATGAAAGCAAGAGGGAAGGAGGGTCAGTACGCTGCAAGCTCACCCCAGGGACAGGGAGGACACAACCCCTTCAAGGACAAAATGCTGGCAGCAAAAGCACCTTTGACAGACGTGGGGAGCAGTCAATACAAAAGCCACTTCCTTCCTTTCTTCCCATCACATGTGCTCCTGAAACATAACAAGAACACAGACCTGCATCTTCCTGACTCTCAGGACCTAGTCAAATATGAATCTGTTAAAAAAGTACTATATTCAGCAGCAGACACAAATTATTTAAGTCTCATTATTTAAGTGCTATATCTGTAAATTGCTGACTTGGCCCAAGAATCCCTGACAGATGAGCAGTGGTAAAGATTTAGCTCTTGCTAAGAGAGAACTGCACCGTAAATTGGGCAAATTATGTCCTTTGTTAGCAGCAGAGAGGAATTCAGCCTCGGCAGGATCAGTGTCCTTCAGAAGGAATTAATAGCAACACCTCTGTTTGCTTTAAAAGCAGCTGCTTCTTTCTCTTACACATGAATCGTGTTGCTAGTGTTTATGAATGTAGCACAACTCTATAAAGCTGCTCCTTAGAAAATCAGCACACTCACACAAGTGGGAGTACCAAGTGTCATTAATTTATGAGTCTAGGCAAAAAGCATAAGGGTTTTTAAGGGACTAGTACCAAGAGACTCAGAAAGCTGCATTAGTGTAGCTGCCACTGACCTTCTTTCTGCTGCAAGATAAAATATTGAACTGACATGCCTAAAAGGGTCTACGTTTTCACTGCAAGGAAGGAATATATTGTGAGATTCCTATGCAAACACTGATGTAACCAATTTGACACTTAATCCATTAGACAGGACATTTCTACATAATGAGCAAAACTGTTCCGCTAGGCTTCAATCTTGCATGCATACAGATGCTTCATTTTGCACTCACATAGTCCCCCAGCTTCGCTTATTGTCACAAATTAAGACACGTATCATAGCACAGAGGTTTTAGCTAGTCCTTTTAGGTTCCAATTTGATCACATGTAATACTGAACGCAGTAGAAATACTGAATCACAGTGGCAGCCCTGAGACAAATACACATTAAATCTGCCATAACTGGCACCCTCCACTGAGCCATACTTTGCTCCTTGTAGAATAATATCCTGTAGATTAGCACTAAAATAATATATTCCTATTTCATACTCATTTTATAATAGAGCCCAAAGGCTGAAATCAAGAATAAACCCTAGTTACTTTACATTCTGTGCAAAAAGAACACACCATAGTCCTGTCCTGTCCAGCTCTCTTACTAGGTTGAGATGGAAACGCAACAATATAATGCAACGTTAAGGAGGATGAGAAAGATGGGTCAGAGTACCACGAAGTTTTTGGTGATTTAAATGGGTGATGTTCATAACTGTGTAGTGACAAACAAGTAAAGCTATCCATCAGCGATCTCCATTAACACTCGTTTCGTATGATTTTTGCATTGAAGCTGGGAAACTCTTCAACACGAGGATTTTTTCCTCCATGCACACCACCATCTCAGATGGCGACAATCTGTGATAGTTTAAAAACTAAACTCCTACAGTTTACTGTAAGAATGAGTACCAAGAGGACCTTTAGGCAAGCTCTGAGTGGAGAGGAGAGTGTTAAAAGCAGTTAGTTTACACGTAGCTGTCCTATACCCTCTACACCCCGCCTCGCTTCCTCCACCCCTCTCCAACAAGCAAGGATAATGGGGTAGTAAATAGTTACTTAGTAAGTTCTCATGACCTCTTGAACAAATGAAATGGCCAGCGTACAAAACAAGTTATTTTTTTTTTAGAAAGCACATAGGTGGTGCACATTTATTCCTTTCTGCTGATGGCTGAGTGCTCTCGCAGCATGGTGAGGCGCCCAGGGCTGCTCCATGTCACAGAAACTGGAACTGAAGCACACTGCTCAGGGGTCAGAGAGACAAAAACAGAAAAGTTGCAAAATACTTGGCAGCAGCTCCACAGGGGAAGGGTGGGGACATAACAGCATTGGAATATTTTCAGATGAAAACTGAGAATTTTTTTTTTTTTTTTAATTATTTAAGCTTTACTTCTTGTTGTAACAAATAAAATGGACTTACTTCCTCCACGGCAACATATCTAAGCTGACAAGAACAAAGTACTTTTTGAAGGTGGGGATATAGAAAGCTGGTTAAAAAAATAATATTCTAGGAATTGGCTTTTGACAATTAAGCAAGATTTTGTGTTTATTGACATTTAAGGTATGTTTTACAGAACTAAATTATTCATACGTGAATTAGTGTATCAAGAATAAAATGGCCATGCGAAAGATACCTTATAAACAGACAGAAAGGTGGGAAGATGCTTGACTCTTCCAAGGACTTTGTATGATCTCCTGCTCTCCCCCAGCTGAATCCACATTGCCAGTGCCAGGACTGGGGATCCCATCCCTCTCCCTGCCCACACAGATGTACCTCCTTCACCCAGGGCCCGGCAGCCAACGCACAGTTCAGCTCTGCCATTTTATCACTGCTAATTAACAGTTTGTTGTGAGCAGCATTGCAATCAAACTCTCTCACCAGACTCCATACATGCAAAATTTCTCAGGAAAACATGGTTAGCTTTCTTACCGCTCTCTTGCAGAGCTCCTGCTCCAGCACCAAAGCCTCGCATCCAGGCTGGAGTGTAAATTGAGCTCTCAGTCCCTGGAGGGATTAGAAAGACTACTGTATGCATCCCATCTACCTCATATGCTTTGCAGCTGATGGCAACTTTCCAACACCTAGAAGTTGGCTTTTTCAAAAAACCAAAGGTATCAAAATGGATGTTTCTTCCTCATAACAACCTTGCCAAGCTTCCCTTTATGGGATGGGCATTCGAAAAGTGGGATTTTTGCATCATCAATGCATTTGTTATCTTTTATTCATGATGTTTGAGGAAGGTCTGGTTTTGTTCTAGAAACATATGCCAAAAGCAGAAATACCTGATAGCACTCCTTTTTTAATTTACTCTGTCAAGCACACATTGCCTGGGATAAGATATGGCCATAGTAACCTATTAGTCTCATTGCAACAGATTGCCTTTGGGAAAACACATCGCTATGTAACCAGCTGAGTCTAGCATGATGCTGAGGCTCATGCATTTTGTGATGCTGCTATAAGATCTATCAGCTGTGGATCGATCCAAGTCTCTCGCCTCACTCCCTTCACGGACACTTTTAACGCTTTTATTAGACAAAGCTTCCCTTGTTACAACAGTGCTGATTTCCTAGTCTTTTCAGTAAGTTTATCAGTTCATCTGCTGTATCTGTGACCTGATAAGGAAAGGTAGTCCTGTATTTGACCTATGCCGCTACCTCATCCATCTATAGCAAAGTATACCTAAATACTTACTTATATGAAGGAAAAACATGGGAGAACCAGCACTGGCCAACTTTATCAATGAATTTAAAATATCCTACAAAAGTTGCTCTGTAATAGTCTCAGCTTCTGCACAAGACTGACGTTGTCTTGGTGCTGAGTTAGTACTTTCATATGCTGTATCAAAATCATCTACTTTCTGCCTTGATAAAAAGCAAGCAGTAAGAAAGCATCCTTTTGCCACAACTGGGTAAAGTAGGTGAGCGATCAAAAGCAGAACTAATCCTTACTGTATTAGAAACATACATATTTGTCATTAAAAGCAATTTAACTAACGGACTGGCTCAAAACTGAGTGGAAGCTGCTCTGTCCTTCACCTTGCCCATACCACATTTCACTCCAGCCATCATATGAATGGCAAACACGGCATAAAAATGATGTCAGAAAAAAAAAAAAATCTGCTGGGACAGCGGATTTTAAAAGCAAATGTGTATCACTAATATAACACTTGACACGAGCCCCACATTACCTGCCAAATGTCAGAAGGTTGTTTTCCATTCTCTAAAGCAGGGAGTCGAACAGGTCACTGGTCAGCAGAGAGCAGCGTGGGAACACACAGCTCCTGGGTGGAAGGATGTTCTCCTGTACCCCACACATAAATACCGGGAGGAGGGTGGCCAGGGCTGCTGCTCTTCCGCATTCACTGGTCAGGCAGGAAAAGGTCTGGGCCCATGGCAACTACCAAAAAGGCATCAGGAACAACCAAACTTGGCCAGATTGCCCCTTTCGAGCTAAGCCACAAATTGAACTTTAGTGACAGCAAGTCTGAATTATCTAACCTCAGCAACATTGCTCAGGGCTGAAGTCAGACAAAACAAAGGCTTTACCAGACCCCAAAGGACAAGAAACTTGATTATATTCACGCGGAGAACACGTAAAACATTTTTTTAAAGCAGGTCTTTGCCTTACACATGCCCATCCAGGCCTATTTACTATAGAGATACCGAAATGGTCCCTATTCTCCGTACTCCAGCACAGCGATTGTTTCGAGCTGCCACTTGACCTGCGTCATATCGCGCCAACCGCGCACGGGACCGCTTGCTCCGAGCGACTGAATCAAGTGTGTGCTTCTTTCTATTTAACTGTATGAAATACTGTTGAAACCTGGGGCCTGGCCCCGAGGTGAGCTAGGAAGCCCTCAGCCGTACACCTTCGCGCAAAGGTCACCAGAAAGCTCGCTTTTGTACTCCCAGCTCTCACCAGTTACAGCCCCTCGTACTCCTTCACACTTTCACGTAAAACAAGGCGGCTGCATCTTACCCGACCCGAAACACGACGGCAAAACGAGCCCCGAAGGCAGTGCCACACCGCGGCGCGCACACGCACGGAAAGAGGGCCCGGGGTGGGCTTGCTTTCAGCTCCACGGCAAGGGCTTGTGCAGGCGGCGAGACTCTCGGCACCTGCCCCCCCGTCTCCCCGAGCTCCGCCGCCGCCGGGCACCGACGAGCCGGACGGCTCC
>VYZV01029371.1:57029-91211 GCA_013401275.1 Pandion haliaetus | reverse complement strand
GGGGGAGCCGCGGCGGCCTCTGGCCCGGGCCGGGGGCGACGCGGCCCGGCCCAGCCCGGCCCTCTTCTCTCTCGCGTTGTTCCCCGCCAACTTTTTCCGGTTGTTGTGCCTGACCCGGCCTGGCCCCGCCCGGTGCTGCCCGGCCCCGCTGGGGCTGAGGGGGTCGGCCCCGTTGCCCACCTGGCCGGTCGCCGGGAGGCGGGCTGTACCGCCGGGGGAAGCCGGCCCTTCGCGGGGGAGCCGGCAGGCGTACCGCGTTGCGTCCCACGCGTGTTTTCGTCCCCGGAGCAAGGACAGCCTGGGGCGCCGCTCCCTCCCTGCCCTGCCCGGCTCGGCGCGGGGAGCGCTGCCCGCCGCTACCGGCCCCGGCCCGCGGGGTGCAGCTCCCTCGGGGCGACAGCGTCCCCAAAACCCGGGGTGTTGGCCCTTGGGACGGGACACCTGGTTTGGGTTTGTGTTGTTGGTGGTTTTGTGGGTTTTGGTTTGGGTGGGTTTTTTTTTTTGTGTGGTTTTTGCTTTTTTTTTCCTTCCTCCCCAGATGTTCCTCTTTAAAGCTTTCAAAAATTGGCTACTTTTCATCACAGGGCCTGGCAGCCTTTTAAAGGAATGAAACTCGACGCGGGAGGCTGCAGGCAAAGTGCTTTTGGGAGTTGGTCTCCTCACTTGGCATAGGGAGGCCAGGCAGGCACCTGGCTGGCCGTAGGTTGAGGGCAGGATGCGGCCGCTCTCCAGAGCCGGCAGGGTGGCAGGGTTTGCGGTCTCGCTTCAGTCCTCACTCACCAAACTCTTCCTTTTCCCGTAAAGCTCAGCCGTCGATGGAAGAAGTGGTACCAAAGTGGCCATTAAGAAATTGTACCGCCCTTTTCAGTCTGAACTCTTCGCCAAACGAGCCTACCGAGAGCTGCGCCTCCTGAAACACATGAAGCACGAAAACGTGAGTTGGGTCATTAGCAGATATCCCCCACAAGGCCAGAGCTTACACACCCCAAAACCAGGAATAAGATTATGCGGAGTTGGACAAGGCAGATGTGTGGCTGCATGGAATTCAGGAGTCTTTGGGCAAGACCTGTGTGTCTGTCTCTTGTCTCTCTGTCCTTTATCCGCAAACATCAGTTCACACAAACTGGAATATCCTGTGGGAAACGCCACTTCATTTCCATGTAGGAAAAGTTGGGTGGGGAAGGTTAGGACCACAGTGGAATTGGCGCTCAGAGCTAGCGAGAGAGCTTAAGGACCACAAATTACAATCTCCATCACTACATTCCTGTGAGGTGCAGGAGAGTGCAGAGCATGGGTCTGTGCCTGTGGGTCTTGGGTGCCAGCGTCTCCTTTTTTTCTGAACTTGCATGAAGATTGCTGTGGTACACATGCATATCTTTGCAGAGGGGGNCATGAAGCAGTTGAAAGTTTTGGGCTTGTACTAATGTGAAACAGGAAGAGTTCATGAATGACTAAATAAATTGCTTTACTGGGAAGCAGAGAACAGGATACAGAGCTCTGCACAGATTCCCACGTATTGTGAAAGAACAGCTGTAGAAAGAAGTGTTGAAAGTGTCATTGAGATAAAGATACTTGGTCCCAACAGCGCTTAGTGACTTAAGAAAAAAATGAAGGAGTAGACATTTGTGTGAAAACAGGTTTTGTGGAATCAAGGCATGGATTCCAGGTGAGAAGGGTCCCAGGGTGGGCTTGGAGGATCACAGTAGTGGCTATAAATGCATGTGGTAAAAAAAGAGAGTTTGGAGGGAGTTGTTAAAATGAAGAATCTGGTTTAAACTGTTAAGAATATGGGAGATTAGCACATAATTCCATTCAGATGGCCTTCAAGGAAAGCTAAGAGATTGAAAGCGAGGATGAGAGAAACTGATAATAACAATAGCCAGTCATTGCCATTTAACGTTACAGTATTAACATTGTGAGTACCAACAATATCTAGGTTCATTTTGAAGAATAATCTGTGGGATATCCTGACTGTCCAGAAAAAAACCCACCTTTTTGTAGGCTTAAGAACCTGTGTGCCTGTTAACATATTGGTCTGAATCTTTTAATACATTTGATCATTTTACTTGATGATTCCTTTGAAGTAACTGCTTCATAACCAGTGCTGTATATGTTAAAGAGTTAACGTTTGCAGGGAACTTCTGTGTCATGCATGGGCTTTCATACTCTCAGCATTTTCTTTACTGAACATTTGGGAGCAGAGCAGCTCGTGCAGTTGCCAAGCTCCTAACTGTGTCCAGAATTTTGAGATTATTTTTCTTCCATTTCTCAGAATAATCTGTTGGGTAGCATTTTCCACTCCTGGTGGTTTTTATGCGGTGTATGCCCTTCAGGATAATACTCTGGAACCCCTCCATGGACTCCTTTGATAATTAAAGAGTCTAGAAGAAAATGCTCACTGGGGAACATGAGCACAATCTGTAAAAGTTACAAATCAATATATATGAAGGAAGGGAATAATTTACAGTCTTAGGAAACAGTTTGGGCCACAGAAAGAAGAATCTGGTCTACATACTAAGGAAAAGTTTTACCATGAATTACGGCATCTACTTATTAGAGAACAAAGACTGAATAAATGATCCTGCAGGGATTTGCAGGCACTGTGGAGGCAGAAGCTGACTACTCCACCCGTCCGCGATGAGGCTGACATGGCAGTACAACCCATCAAGAGAATTTCCATCTGCCATCCCAGCCTCACACCCTTCTGTCAGTTGTTTCACCCATGGTGAATTAGGAATAGCAACAACGCCTTTTAGGATCGCTAGTCCCTGTGCTGATCTCAGGAAACTGCTTTAGCCACTCCATGCATCCAAAATTAAACCAGAGCGGCAGTATCACTCCTCATCAGGATTTTCAGCCCCCCGGCCTTTGACCCACCACCATTCTGTCAAAGACCCTCTTTTTTGCATATTTCCACCAAAGGATGGATTTACAGGCAGACAGTAAGGTCCTTTCCCATTCACATCAGCAGTCCCCAGTGCGCTGTGCACACCTTTAATGATATGTAGAGTAGTGGCAGGACAGCTGCCTGTTCTTTGTCATCACCATCGTGGCTTCTGTGGGTCTGGCTATGGGGTTTTGAATGGGCCCTGCTCAGGTGGGTGCATATCTCCTTATAACGGGAATTAGTAGAATAGAACAGTGATTGAAGTATCTTTCCTGATTTTTCTGTTAACTAACACATTATGGTATACTTGTATAAAATAGCAGTTATCTATCCTTCTGGCTGTACTATAAATACAACTGCTATTAAAAATTAATCAAACTGAAGTCATTGTTTCAAAGACCACAATAAAATAGTGATGCCACTGTTACCTCTGTCTTAGGTGTTGGTAATCTAAGTATGTAGAGGACATGGTGTGTGATAGCTGGTCTAACGGTATCGCCACTGTGGATTAGACTTGGGATATTGTTGCAATATTACACTGATCGGCCAGTACAAATCTTCATCTTGCTTTTTTCCTACTTCAGGATATAACCTATTTCAAGGTTCTGTTTATTTGATAGTTAAAATAGCATTCAATTCACTCTTCTGATCTCTTTTTCTTTCAAAATTACTTCTGTAATCATGATGCATTTGATGTTGGATTACATGAAGAGTGTGATGTTTTGTTTGTTTCACCGTGATTACCTGTCGATGGACCATCTCTGCCCTTCATAGCTTTCGGGGAAGTGTGTTAAGCATGTAGCAACACATTATCGTAGTTTATTTAACCTTATGCTGTATTCAGAATGATGGAAGAAATTGCAATGGTCTGACACATTGTGTTAAAAATAGCATCTCTGATCCTCCATTAAGGTAGCAGGAGATACCATTAAACCTGTGCCACAGTGATATAATTCATCAGCGTGTCATGCTTCAGTGAAGAAAACAGAGGAAAACTTCTGCTTAATACCCTGGATGACCTCCATTATAGACCCTTTGAGGAACATGACCGTGTCCTTACTGTGGAAGGGTTGTAGGATGACAAGGTGTCCTGTAAAAACAAATAGAGGAGTCATCCTACTGAATTTTACTGAAATTGTATTTTACCTTGTAAGGAAGCTAACTCACAGGTCAGTTTGCTTGTCTATTTAGATGTTTTCAGGGGGAGGCAACGCTGGTTGCTGGCATGACCATCTTTCATTAATATATGCTAGACCTTTGTTCTCCCTGATGGCTGTCAAGCGGGACATTACTTAAATGTAGTGAGGAATATCTCTATATAAACCATGCAAACTTGGTAGCATGAGACTTCTCATCAACCCTTTGCAAACAAATCCAGAGGAGAAATGGTGTTGAGGACCATGGGGCAGAGGCTGTATGTGAAGAGGACGAGAGCTGGCTTTTAGGAGATAAATCACTGTCTTTAATGGCACTGGTGTCCTTTTTGGTTTTTTGTAGGCCTTTTAATTTGAGAGGATCTAGGATGTTTCACAGACACCCTAAGCTACTTCTGCTGCCTAAGAAGCAGTCTAACCCAGATCAATTCCTCAGACATTGCCAAAAAGAAAAGTTAGTTTCCAGTGGGATAAGCTGCCGGATCACTCTGTAGCTGCATAAACAGATATTCTGGCACAAGAAGGGGAATGGTGTGAAAATGAGGTATAAAACCAGCTAAAGCAGAATGAAGAAAGCACTGGTTTTGGTTTGTTGGGTTTTTTGGGGTTTTTTTTTTCATTTATTCATGCTAGCTTGAGGTATTCATCCCACTACAGCCTTAGCAGCTCTTGATTATTTCTTTGGCATCTGCTGCATCTTGTATAGAAGACCAGACTGTTTACCTTTAGGAAATTTTTTTCAGTAGTGCTGCTTTTCTTTGAGTTCAGCTAAAGTGAGGACCCTTAAAACTGTCTATTATGGCTCTGACTTAAAACCAACAACAGAGAAGATACGGCCAGCATGCCATCTTTGGCCCTGGCTTTGGCTCTCAAACATTTGTGTAGCTCTGCATTCGTGTATTCTTCTGAATTTAATGGAGATGGCTGTGTATGCAAAGCTAAACCCAGACAAGTAAGTGGAGGTGCAGAACCTCTAGTTTAATTTGGCAAATAACTTGGATTTTATTATGCATCTGGACTGGAAGTGATACCACGATACCCACTTTTTGTTGAAACAACTGCACAGTGGCTCATACTGGTCTAGTCCCGGTGCCCTTCTCACCTCCCAGTTTGCTAACGGAAGTTTTAAAGTTGCCAGCAGGAGTGCAAAATAGCTGGCAAGGGAGATGGCACTAGAGAGAGGGAGAGAAAAGCAGTGGCTCATGCTGATGTCTTGTGTCAGAACAGAGTGCGGATGTTATCGAAGTGTGGTACGTGCATGTGTGTGTATACGTATGTGTATACCTATGTATACACATAAGCACCCATGGGAATTCTGACGCAATTTTACCAACTTAAATTCTGAGCGTGTTTCTGGCATAAAATTTTTGACAAATGCCCATTAAACGGTTCTTGGGTTGGGTAATACTCTACAGATGTTTTCTCTTCCTGGAAACCCTGTGTGTAAGAGGCAACTGCAGTATTTGTTTAAAGGTACTCTATATTATGCTCTCACTCATTGCTCTGAGTGGAAATTATTCTCTGGTGTATTCCCACATCTGAAGACCAGTATGTGTTTTGCATTATGAGAACCATGTAGCTTGGGGGTTTTTTTTCCCCTTTTGGAAGGAACTCAGGTATCCAACAGACACCAAATTGTCTGTCTCTCTACAGTTATATTTCTGAGGATGATGCAAGCCTTTGCTTTTAGGTTGGCTAATATTTAATTCTGTTGACTTCTTTATTTTGAAAAAATGTTGGGCTTTTTATTTACACCTACACAGTGTCAATCAAGGGAGGAGTTTGTTCCAGAGAAAGTAGTGGGGCAGTCTATGTTCCTGGTTGAGAAAACCTTAAAACTGTCACCTTTTGCAGTTCATCCACCCTGACGTGAGCACTGGAAGAGCCACAGCTTCTGCAGTGTACAAAAACAGACCAATAAGGGAGTTGTAGATGAGTGATGCCTTTACAGGTGAAAGCATGCTCACTGTTAGAAGAGGTTTCCTGCAGCAAGTCCTGCAGGACTGCATCAACTAAAAATTCACATCCTTTGGATACACAAGTGACGGTAAAGTGTAATTCTGGAATGCTGGCTGGAGATGGCAAATCTCCTTGTGGGTCCTTATTAAAGCAAAAATACAATTATAACTGGATAGTTTATTGCTGTCAAAAGGTTGTAGGGAGAAACACTCCTGGGTACCTTTCTGTGGGCTGAAAGCTTAGCACAGCTAGGGAGTTAACAGGACACCAGAGTCACTTATTTTGGTACTCAAAAGCCAATAAATCAACATAGTGGTATCGGTTGTCACTTCGGCTTATTTTCACAAGCCTGTCTAATAGGTGTTTTACCTAGGCTGGGCTTCAGCTGGTAGCCATCTATTTCCACCCTAGTCTTGGGTACTAATAAAGCAGACTGATTAGCTTAGTCCAGTAAATGAAAATAAGGAAGACAGCGCTGAAACCTAAACCTTCTCTTTGGATTGCCATCCAGTCCAGAGGTGAAGATGTGTCTGTCCGCAGGATTTGGATCTGTCCAGTGTTACATATGGGTCCTTGAAAGAAGAGTGTGGTGATGCTCGTGGATATGACTTGTGCTTGCCTGTGTGCTGGCTGGCAGGAGAAAAGGAAAGGAGTTCTCAGTCCATCAGCAGGCATCCCTCATGTCATGTAGCAGTAATCGGTGAGGAAGAAAGGTGACTGTGGTGCAAGCCTGGTGCGTGGATAGTTAAAATTTTAAAAAGATTTGAGACTTCTTATTGTAGTAAAAGGATGCAGAAGCTCTGTGATGTGGAACTGTGCAGGAACCTGAAGTTGAAGCTAACCATGCAGAAAATTTAATGCAGCACAATATGTAGTTCAGTGCACCCCATCAGGGATCTCTCTTTAAAAATGTACTTGCTTTTGTAGCCTGAGTGCCAAAGTCATTCAACTTCACTGTGTTTTCATGCGTAACATGCGCAAAAGAAAGCAGCACCTACTGTGTAAGAAACGTAACCTACATTACTTACTAATTTATACAAGATCTGAGTATTTCATTGATGTGCTGCTGCTTCTTACATCAGAAACTTTCCTTTACAGAAATGCAGTGGAACAGTCCTTGAATAAAAGTAATCCAACACATGAAAGTGCAGGGGAGGAGGAGGAGAGATGAGGAGTGAGGAGCTCTTTGCTGTTGTGTTCCACTGCTGGAATAATGTTTGGGAAAGGAGGCAGCTGAGAAGGGAAAGGCAGAAACCACCTTACCAATGCAAAGCTGTTATTTATTTGTTGACAGTAGTTAAAGTTGATCAGGGTGGTCAGTACAAATGTCTTGGGGTGGGGGGACAGACACAGATGGACGATAGGGATAAGAAAGGCTGGAGACAATACCACCCACCCCGCACTGGCTTCATAGGGAAGACGCACAATCAACAAAGTAAATATATTGAACAAAAGCATACCTGTGGAAAACACGTTAAACCAGTAGTCAAGTCGTTTTGCTGTTACTGTGGCTTTGCTGTGTGGGAGGACGGGAGAGACACAGTATTACGCTTTCTCCTTGAGATAGGAGCAAGGAAGGTGCTTCAGTGGAGGCTGCACAAATCCTCCTTGGTTTTCAGTCAGGTGGGCAGTAGGAAACAAGGTGCATCCTTTGTGGGGTAATTAATTTGAGAAATTTGGCAGAGTTAATGGGGAAAAAAATGAGACCTTAAAAGGGCAGCGCTGCTGCTGGTTTCCACAGATGCTTTTCGTTGCCATTGCAGAGTGTACTGGGTTGGTTCCTCAGCTGTGCTTCCATCTCTGATAGTAAGTGTGCTGAATTAACACCAAAAATAGAGCTACAGAAGGTTTCACAAATGCCTCCGTTACATTTCTTATAGGTCACACTATGAAAAAATGAACAATTCTTGTAATTGTTTTACGGTGGCTTACTTTTGTGCTGGGACCTTCAGTATCGTAAAGTATTTTTACAAATACTGTATTCAGTTGAGAGCATTTTAGACAGACACAGGATTTTCCATGATAATATGGAGGAGGGACTTTCCTATGATTTGTCCAGTTTTTTTCCTTTCCCTGAAGAAGTAGCTGGAGTTTTATCTTCCTCAGAGGATTTATTTTATCCTGTACCCCCTTGTGCTTAACATATCTGCGGAAAGCTGTGACCTAAATGGAAATACTAATGAGTCTGTTCCAGTACAGGAAAATCATCCCAAAGCACAGGTATTAAATAAAGATTACTGAGGAAATGGGTCCCTCACTTTTATTTTTAAGTTTATTAACTATTAGTATGTGTTACCATTTTGGACACTAAAATGGATTTCAGGATTTTTAGAAAGCTTACTTTGTAAAGCAAGAAAAGAAGTATTGTGAAATCCTTGGCATGTTATAAGAGCTTTCTGGTTCATTGTTTAAAACTTCCTTCAGTGGGAGCTAAGCATTGGTCTCAGTGGTATTCTTCACCACAGAGGATTTGCAGCAATGATAAAGTAGTCTCCGTGAGTTTGCAACCTTACCTCAGAAGTAATAAATATTGTATATCAGGCAGCGTTAAGTAACTACAGGGAACTCTGTTTACTTTAATGGAGAAGCAGTAAAATGTGAGTGAACTTCATTAAGTGTGTTTTGGGGCTGGTGTGTTCTTCATGGAAACATGTTCTTCGTGCTCCTGTGTTTCACAGCGGGTGCCTGATACTGCCTTGGTGCACAGAGGGATGCAGTACAGCAGCCACACTATCTCATTCTCTGCTGTGTCCCTTCTTTTTATTGTGGTGTCCCTGTGTCATTCGCTTTCAGATGTGATGGAGTTTATTTTCTTACATTTCTTGCTTAGGTAAATCAAGGCATGGAAATACCTCCTTGAGGAAAACAAGCAGGACCTCTGAAAAAGTGGGGCTTAGTAGGGAAAGAAGTACATATTAGTTAAGATTACTGTCAAAACGTTAACTTCCTTCTTTTTAATACTGAAATCTTTGGAGAGCACACAACTTTTCTGGCTGTATATGCTCTGTGTGTGTGTACACACGCTGCCTTAGGAAATGCCCATAGAGCTGCATTATGCTCCATTGATGTCACGCGCAACTTCCTAATTCCTCTCTCTTCCCTCTCTCTTCCTCTCTCCACATAGAAATGGAAAACCTTATTTAAAATGGTCATGCAAAAAAAAAATTTAAAAAAAATTCTTGCTGTAATGTTAGCACTGAAGGTATTACTTCAAATAATAACCACATCCTCTGTGGGTTTAATTACTGTTTTATGGTAGTTATATTATTCTTATTTAATTAGTTTTGTATAACAGTCCTTGGGAAAATATTATTAGTGATTAATTTTTTTTCAAACGTGGATACAAAGAAAGTTGTAATTTTCTATCTTGTTCATCATTATGACATTTTTATAATATCCAGGCTAACTGTAGTAGTTCCCCCTGAATGTCGAAAAGATAAAAATACATGCAGTAAGGATTTCATCACAGTTGGAGATTTTTATAAAGGAAGTCGCCTTTCTTTTCTTGCATTTTTTCCTGCTTTTCTGCTCTTGCTTCTCTTTACTTACATGTACTTTTTTTAAAGAAATCTTTTTTTGTGGAGCAATTAAGACATAGCAGTAATGTCCAAAATCCATCCTGACTGTTATCAAAGTGGATTTTTCAGTTCTTCTTTTAGTGGTTTGATGGTAATATCAGACGACGTAATACGCTGTTACCCCTAGTTTCTTACTTACAGTTCTAATTTTTATACAGCTTTAGTTTGATGTATAATCTGATGTGATTAAATTGTATGGCCGTGGAGATAGGTCTGAACAAGGTTATAAAGGCTATTAGTCTTTTAGCTTGCTTTCCAGCAAACCCCTGCATACCCCTATTGTCAAGGCAGCCTGCACCTGGGAAACATCATGAGCAGTTCAGTGCTTGGGAGGCTTCTTCTGAAATGGTTCTGAATTAGTAGTAGCAATAGAAAAGAAGCAACTCTAAAAGCCCATGCTATTTAGGCACTGCCTGGATGAAGCAGCATCCAAGCTGAGATCTGGCTTTAAACAGTTCCAGCTACGTCTTTTGCAGCATCAGGTTCTGTATATTTAATTTTCAGTATTTAATGGGCTTGAGAGAAGCATTGGCAGTTACCATAATGCATCTAGTCAGTTGGTATAGCTCTGTTGAAAACCATACTAGTAGAAGAAACTGTGGCACGAAATCCATTTTACTAGATTGTTGTTTCTCTGTTGAGTGATAGAATGCTTTTGTTTGGAAAAAAAAAAAAAAATCTTAAGGAGAACCTAAGGTATAAGCCATAGTAAATCACATTAAGCTCTTGATAATTTACTCTTTATTAGTTCTAGTTTCTTGTTGGTACTCCCCATTAGATATTGTAGTCTATGTACCTAAGTTACACTGTTACTGAAATTAGAAGATGTTTAAAGTGTTCCTCATTGTCAGGCAGCAGGCCTAGCTAAGTGAACAGCACTTACAACTGCTTCAAACCAATTTGTCTGGTTTATTTTCAACACTTCAGTGGTTCAAGTTAAAAGATGCTCTCTTCTCTTAACATAAAACTGTTAGCTTCTGAAGTTTTTGTTCAAGTAAATACATTTTTTATCACAGGGTCAAACAGCCCTCAGTTACAAAATTTAACACATAACAAATCCTGGTGTTGCTAGGTGCTGCTTTAGGTATTCTTTCTGCCATCTTCATGCCTGTAGCTAATGTCTCACTATGGAAATGTTTTTTATTTTATTTTTCCACTTATTACACAGTTCAGGATTTTTTGTATTAAATCAGTATTAACCCATGTTTTGTTTTCTCTCCTCTCTCCTTTATTTTTAGGTCATTGGAATATTGGATGTGTTCACGCCAGACATAACACTGGAGAAGTTTAATGACTTGTAAGTTCTGAGTTGTTTGTGTTTGAGAGCAGGGCATTGTTGCTTGTGCAGGAGGAAGCAGTGTTGCTTTTTTAAATGGAGAATTCCAAAATTGTTGCTTCATGGATTTTTTTTTCTGAATTTCATCTTAGTATAACTCTTATGTGCAACTTCAAAATTGGTAGGTTGAGGTTTTCAGGTTGTCATTAGAACCAGTTACCTATCTTATAAGGTGTGTACTTCTTTCAGCCCTTAGTAAATGGCAGCTTGGCGGATTCCCTAATCCACCTTTCAAGACTGATTTCTTACCCTAAGGCCCAGGTTGCCCAAATGATAGGACAATTCTTAACCCAAACAAGTAGGCTGAAAATGATGCCTGCTATGCAACACGTCTCCAGTGTGATCCATCCTAATTCGGGGCTTGATTCAAAACTGTTAATGTTGATGAATTTTTTAGTGGTTATCTGCGCTGTGGTTTGTTGTACTCCCTGACTGGTTTCCCAGTCCAGTGGTCCAAACAGCACAGGATATAGATCATTTCTAGCACCAGGCATGTACATCTCCCTGATCTTTTTGCGGCATCTCAGACACAAGATATTTAGCATGTCTGTTGTTTTGCTTGTGGATCCTGCTGCAATTTTTGTGAATCAGAGTCAGTAGATAAACAGTAGTCAGAAGTCCTGTTGGGCTTAATGTAGATTTCATGTTACATTCGTAGAACTGTTCTGGATTTCATCTAATGTAGCTACATTTCAAAAACAACCTTACATATTTATATGTTAACAAAGAAAGCTATCTGACAGGAAAATGTAGAAAATGAAGTACAGAAAACATGGACCGTGTGTTCATAATGATGATTTGGGCCAAAATGATCACTGAGCCAAAAAGGATGTTGTCCATGTTGCCTATTGTGCTAGCGTTTTATATAGCATATGTAATAAAATGCACATGTATATGATTAGCATTCAAGCACTATGTTTTAAATGGGACCCTAAAATCATCCTTCAAGTTTTGGAGGTGTAAGTCAAGTAGGAGGGACATTTTTGTACCTGAAACTGCAATAGGTGAGCCTATGGCAAAATTTGCTTTCAAGACTTTGGGCAAGTTGAGAGATGAGGAGAGGTAGATAGATATGTGTCCATTTAAAACGAAAGTGGAGAAAGAGCTTTTGTGAATTAAGGTGAAATGGATCATTTGAGGGGGACTTTCTTTTTGCTGACTAGTCATGAGATGTTGTCTGTGGCCTATTGTATAAAGATCAAATTCAAGCAGATTTGTGGTTAGAAGCGGCAGAAGCGAGGTGGGTGGTTTCACCAGAGCCAGTCTCTAAGGTCGATCTTGTCTGAGACCTGGGGTTTCTTAGCTGACTCCTAGCCCTCCTGTCTAGAGGGGAGCATGCTCCTACTCAACCTGCCACTCTGCTCTCCTGCTCCTCTACTCTACCAGTCAATGTATTAACGAAGACTGAAGACAAAGTCCCTTTTACTTTATGAAAGAAGAGTCCTTTCCCTGCTCATGCTTGTGTGGGGAAAAAATGTTTGGTACCTAGGAAATGTTGAAAACATTACCTATAACCCCTAGTGACTAAATCAGTGCCCCATCTCCCTTATGACTTTGTATTCAATTTTTATTTTGTTTATACTTACAATTCTAATAGAATAAATAAAGTTTTCATATAGGTTTAATAGTAGAAATCAGCAGAATTATAATTTGTATATTTTAACCAGAGAAAACCCATTAAAGTCTAAATAATAAAATTTGTAGTTATGAAACAATGATCACATCTAATTCTTCCCTTCATGAAAATGCATCTGCTTGTCTTCATAAGAAGAGGAAAACTGATGACTTTATCCTCAGGTGCCAGACGCAACTGGCTCCGTCTGTGTTCAGACCTGACTTTAGGAATAGACTCTGAAGGATGAAGCAATGCAAAGAACAGGTTTAGATCTTAAGTGAAGATTAGCCTTGAAGTGCCAGGTCGGCATTCTCAAGCTTTCTATTGCTAGTGTCCCTTACCAGTACTAAGTACCAAAGATCCCAGGTGAAAATTAATGGAAGTTATTGTTGCCTCCTAATTTGATCATCTCTATTTCTGTTAGGTCTGACCTTGTCTATTTGAATGAACCATCTAGGCTGTTTGGTTGCTGCTAGTTCAACACTATGATCATGATTGTGAGACATATAGCATTGCATGAATGTCTTCATTTTCTGTGTAGGTGTCTTTGAAATATCACATGGCTCTTGGTTAGGTTCTTTCTAACTAGTTTAGAATCTGCACTCTTCTGATAACTAGCTACTTTCCATAATCAGTGACAGGGTTGGGCAATACCGCTTAATGACAACAAAACAGATAAAACCAGAGAAACTTGGAGGGCAGGGGGATGATAATGGAATTGCTTGGTAAATGGAATGATCTATAATTTAATATTGTCACTGAACTACAACATAAAATTATGTTTCAATTTATTTGACAAATTAAAGTTATTCTGTCTGTCTTTTTTTTTTTTTTTTTTTTTTTTCTTTTTTTCCTAAGCTACCTTGTCATGCCATTTATGGGAACAGACTTGAGTAAGATAATGAAGCATGAGAAACTAACTGAAGACCGAATCCAGTTCCTGGTATATCAGATGTTGAAAGGATTAAAGGTTTGCCACTTTAACAATCTTTTTTCCTAGTAAACCATTATGGAGAGCTGTAAATACTTATCATTTGATAGCAGGATAAAATTTATCTTGCCTTGTATAGTAAAAGTAATTATATTCTGCATAGCAGTTGTTTAGTGGTGATAAATGTTATCTGGGTTTTTGCTGTATGAAGGTTTCATCTGTGGCTTTTTTCAAGCAAAAAGAAGAGATAGTCATTCAAGATCTATATAGTACATTGATCCAGGATGACCTTGTGTTGTGGTTTCAGCCCAACTGGTAAGAAAGCACCACACAGCCGCTCACTCACTCCCCCCACTCCCAGCCATGGTGGGATCAGGAGAAAATATAAAAGCAGGCTCGTGGGTCAAGATAAGGACTGGGAGGGATCACTCCCCACTTATGGTCACGGGCAAAAGACAGGCTCAACTTGGGGAAGAAACAAAATCAATTTAATTTACTACAAATCAAATCAAAACAAGGATATTAGGAAGTAAAACCAAACCTTAGAACCCCTTCCCCCCACCCCTCCCTCCTTCCCAGCTCAACTCCACTCCTGGTTCTCTCTCCCACCTCCCCCTGGCAGCACAGGGGAACAGGGGATGGGGGCTGTGGTCAGCTCGCCACACCTTGTCTCTGCCGCTCCTTCCTCCTCAGGGGGAGGATTCCTCCCTCGTCCCCTGCTCCATCGTGGGGTCCCTCCCACAGGAGATAGTCCTTTGCAAACTTCTCCAATGCAATTCCTTTCCACGGGCTTCAATTCTTCCCGAACTTCCTGGCGTGGGTCCTTTCTGTGGTCTGATCTTTAGTCACACACTGCTCCAGCGCAGGCTTTCCCATGGAGTTACCGCCATCTTCGGGGGCCTCTGCTCCCCTGCTTCCCTCCCTGGGCTGCAGCGGGACAGCCTGCCGTCTCCCCACAGGCTGCAGGGCCGTCAGCCTCCTCAGGCGCCCCTCCTCCCCCTCCTTCTTCACTGACCTCGGGATCTGCAGAGGGGTTCCTCTCACATTCCAATCCCCCTACTCACTGCAGGTTCCCCTTCTTAAATCTGTTCTCCCAGAGGCGCTCTCACCGTCACTGACTGGGTCGGCCTGGGCCAGAGGCAGGTCTGACTTGGAGCCGGGGGAGCTTCCAGCAGCTTCTCACAGGAGCCACCCCTGCAGCCCTCTCCCCCACTACCAAAAAAACCACACCACACAAACCCATAACACCTTGGTTTCTGTATTTGAGTACAACAGAAAGTCCCTGTTGTGATTTTTGGTTGCCTTCTTCCCCAGGAGTTGATTGTGGTGCTGCTTTGCCACACCTCATACTGTGGTTAATTGGAGAGCGTAGAGACTTAGAATGAAACCACTGTTGAGTTCAGAGGCAGGAATCCCCTTAATTTGAGCCCTCAGTTATGTCATCAGCTTCAAATTTCTCTAATTTGAAAATGTTTCTATGGCTTACCAATATAGGTCTGACACATTGTTGCTAAGGTACTCTGTACCCACCTTGCTCTTAAGTGTAGTCTTTCTGTGCTCTTCTGAGGAGCATATATATGTATGTATATAGGTGTGTATATATATGGGATTGAGGGGTGTATGGATGCATGTGTGTATTTATATATTCATACTATACCTATAGGTACGGTCTATGTGTACCATACATATCTATCAACCTGTAGGTGTGGTATTTTGGGGTAAAAGTCTGACCCTGAGAGGCCCCATTGACTTCTAGTGCTCACACTGGTTTTGGGAAGTGTTCAAGGACCACAGCAAGTGCTAGTTTGGTCCCTGTGTGTTAAAACTCCAGTTCTGCGAAGTACTAGCTCATTGCTAAATTTAAGTAGGTAAATCATTGGGATTATATTGAAATAGCTTTCTGGGCCAGATGTCTGAATATTTTCTGTGAAATTGACAAGTATGTGTCCTTTACGTAACATGCATGTAAAGTTGAAGACTCTCTGAAGTCTCTAAGTCTGGGACAGTTTTGATAAAGAGGAAAGACTGGGGATTTTTAGTGACAAATCTGAGTGGGAGGTGGCTGAGAGGAGCACGGATAAATCACTTACAAGCCTAAACTAATAGGTGCCTGAGTTAAACTTCTGTGAAAGATGTCAGAACGGAGTCCACTGAAAGAAAATTACTTTTAATGCCTTTTAACAGACTCGCTGAGATTGGAAGAGACCTCTGGAGAGTGTGTAGTCCAACCCCCCTGCACAAAACAGGGGCAAACTGGGCAGGCTTCTCAGGAGCTTATACAGTTGGGTTTTGAGTATCTCCAAGGATGGAGACTCCACAGCCTCTCTGGACAACCTGTTACAGGGTTCAGTCTGCCTTACAGCAAAATAAGTTTTTTTTCTTATGTTTAGATGGAAATTCCTCTGTTTCAGTTTTTGCCCATTGCCAGTCATCATAGAAGGCTAACAGGTTAATCAGGCATGGTCTTCCCATTTGTAAATCCATGTTGGCTGCTGTCACTCATGTCTTTGTCCTTGTTATGTTTGGAAATGGTTTCCAGAATTATTTGCTCGTTACCTTCCCAGGGAATGAGGTGTAGCTGGACTGGCCTTTAGTTCTTTGATCCTCTTCCTCCTTGACCTTTTTGAAGACACGAACAATACTTGCTTTCTTCCCATCATAAGGAACATCTCCTGATCACCATGATATTCCACATATTACTGAGTGGCCTTACAGTGACCTTGGCCAACTTCCTTTAGCATTCATGAGTGCATTTCATCAGGGTCCAAGGACTTGTGTCTCTCCAGTTTGTTTAAATGTTCTCTAATCTGATCCTTCTCCACCCAGAGTAACTCTTCCTTGCTCCAGACTTCCCAGTGGTCTAAGGGACCTGTGATTTGGTGGACTGTCATGGTTTAAGCCCAGCCAACAACAAAGCACCATGAGGCCACCTGCTCACTGCCCCCCCACCCCTGGTGGGATGGGGAGGAGAAAATACAATGAAAAGCTTGTGGGTCAAGACAAGGACAGGGAGGGATCACTCACCAATTATGGTCATGGGCAAAAACCAGACTCAACTTGGGGAAAAAAAACCCAAAATCAATTTAAGTTGTTACCAATCAAATCAAAACAGGATAATGAGAAGTAAAACCAAATCATAAAACAACTTCCCCCCACCCCTCCCTCCTTCCCGGGCTCAACTTCTCTCCCAAATTCTCTACCACCTCCCACACAGTGGCACAGGGGGATGTGGAATGGAGGTTGTGGTCAGTTCATCGCATGTTGTCTCTGCCGCTCCTTCCTCCTTGCACTCTTTCCCTGCTCCAGCGTGGGGTCCCTCCCACGGGAGACAGTCCTCCATGAACTTCTCCAATGTGAGTCCTTCCACTGCTCCAGCATGGGTTCTTTCCACAGGGTGCAGTCCTTCAGGCACAGCCTGCTCCAGCACGGGCTTCCCCCAGGGTCACAGCCTCCTTTGGGCATCCACCTGCTCCGGTGTGGGGTCCTCCACTGGCTGCAGGTGGATATCTGCTCCACCATGGACCTCCATGGGCTGCAGGGGGGCAGCTTGCCTCACCATGGTCTTCACCAGGGGCTGCAGGAGAATCTCTGTTCTGCCACTTGGAGCACCTCCTCCTCTTCCTGCTTCATAGTGTCTCACATATTGTCACTCATCTCTTCTGGCTGCTGTTGCACAGTAACTTTTTCCCCTTTCTTAAATACGTTATCCCAGAGGCGCTACCATCATCGCTGATTGGGTCGGCCTTGGCCAGAGGTGGGTCCCACTTGGAGCTGGGGAAGCTTCTAGCAGCCCCTCCCCCGCTACCAAAACCCCGCCACACAAACCCAATACACAAATATTACCAGTAAAGATGGAGGGAAAGAAGGCATTGAGTACCTTGGCCTTTTCCATGCCCCTCGAACCTGATCCTCTGCCCCATTCAGCAGTGGTCCTGCATTTTCCCTAGTTTTCTTATTGCTCCTGATGTGCACATAGAAGCCCTTCTTGTTGCCCTCACCAGGTTCAGCACCAGGTGGGCTTCACCTTTCCTGACTCCATCTCTGCACTTTTGGACAGTGTCCCCACATTCCTGCTGGGTGACCTGACTCAACTTCCACCTCATATATGCTTCCTTTTTATGTTTCGGTTTCCCTAGGAGCTCTTAGTTCATCATGCAGGCTTCCTGCCACCTTTGCTTGATTTTGTCTTCTAGTGCCTGTTTTTGTAATGTGCCAGCATTTTACACTGTGAAATTATGAAAGGATTCGTAAAAGGCTAGAAGGGACCTTTCAGATTTGTCTAGTTTTGAACTGTGTAGGAAAGCCTCATCTTGTAGGTCTTCCAGTAAGTCACGACTTAGCTGGAGCATGGCATCTGGGGAAAAATAATAATTTCAATGTAAAATTTTCTTACACCTGAACAAAAAGTATAACTAGACGCCATCCTTAAGTTAGTTGTTGGGCTTCTTCCTGATTCTCATTTTTTTGGCAGAGAATAACCCTGACTGTAAACCCAGTTAAGCCTGCCTGTTAATCCCCCACTGTTTCTCAGAAATATTGTTTATATTCATCTCTTTTATCTCTTGGATCTTACACTTCTGTGGACTGCAGAGCCAACAGCTATAGGAAAACAACATACCCTTGAATTTTACTGACTCTCACAAAGATGATTCTGTACTTTGTATGTTTTTCTTCCTCTCCTTTCTGCTAAATACTGTTTATTATTGCTACTTTTTTCCTGTATTTGGCTTTTAAAAAATGGAGTGTGATTATTGAAGTTTGTATCTTACAACACAAAAAGAAGATACTCTTTAAGCTGCCTGTCCCTTTATAACCTATACTAATGTGATACAAAAATTCTTCTCAGTCTAGATTGGTACTACAGTTCTTAAATTACAGTGTTTGATTTTTGGGTGTACACAACTGTTGATCATAAAAAGGCTACAACTTCTTTACTATTTTTTTTCTTTTGTTGACAATTCCAAGAGAAGAAGAACCTTGACCTAGCTCTGCAGGCTTCAGCCAGGCTCTCCTGCAGTGATGGCCGTTTAATTCCCTTTGCTGCTCTGGAGACACACATTGTAACAAGACCATGGAACGACATTGTCTGGAATTGAATGTCATTCCTTGGCTGCTGCTTGCACTCTACAATTTTGGTTTTACGGTCCTGTGCCTGCAACATACAGCGTATGGCCAGGCTTTCTTCTTCTTAGATAAGTGGAGTCGGTGTACTGGAAGGTGTGTTGCATAGGGATGTGCTTGTGCAGTAGAAATACAGAACTGGTTTTGGTAAAGGAAGGTCTGACACATCCATCAGGATGCTGATTCTTCCAGATCTATATTTGCATTGCCAAATGCTATTAAAACTAAATAATATTGCAGGACAGCATGCTGTTCCTGGACAAGAGCATCAGGAACAGCGTACCCAAGATTCCTTTGTCTCTCTGTACTTAACAGATACAGAAGGGCAAGTAAATTGTTTTACTGCCATCACAAAACTTAGTAAATATACTTGGTTGTTGAGTCCTGCATTATTAATTTCTCTTTGACCCTACCTTGGATTTTGTGTTCTTCATTTAGTAGATTTTCACTCACATAGTCTTTTACATATGCTGAGTAATTATCCTTTTTATTCTGCAGTTGTGCATTTAAATGCTGTAATTTCCATTTTACAAATGCAGAAACTAAAGCCAGGTTTGGGGAAATTGGCTTTATTTAAACTAGAGGGAATTTGCCTCTGATCTGGGCTTTGAATGTGGAGTTAGGATTTCAGTTTTATAGTTAGTTCTCTAATTGCAAAGACATGTCCTAATAAGTGTGTTCTCCAGGACCATGTAAGTGGATTGGTCTGTTTAGTTGCAAGTAACTGTCTGGGCAACAGGTTTCCAGCAGAGGCATGCTGTTCACCAGAGGTGAAAAACATCATTTGGGCTAATTTTACAGGCAAGCAATATATGAACTGTAAAAAATTAGTTTGAGTTGAGTGTAGTGGAAAGAATGAGTAATGAATTTAATTCCAGTGAAATGGCTTAGAAACATATTTTTGTTCTAGTGGCCTAGATTATCTCACAGAGGCCAACAGAGTGGAGTTTGTGGGCCCCAGAGGTTGATACTGAAGTCTGTTGGATCAATAAATGTGGAAGGCAAGCAGGGCAACTGTGCATGGTTGACATACATCTGAAGAAAACAGAGCAGGAATTAAAGAGGATTGTTGCCGACCGCTTTCGGCAAGCTCCGTTCGGTTGCTGGACTGGCCTGAGGCTATCCGCACCTCAGGGCCATAGAGCACAGACACCAATATGAGGATGCAGCAAATGGCGTTTATTCGATTGAGCAACAACTTTATGTAGTCGTCTTGTCTCGTGCTAGCTCTCGCGATAAGTGGCAACAGCGGTGTCCCATCCCTAATTCCACCTACCTTTCCGTCACATCCCGAGATCTTCCGCTCGCCACATCCCTACAGAGGATGTATTGGGTTTCTGTGGCGAGGTTTGGTATTGGGGGGCTGCAGGCTTCTGTGAGAAGACACCAGGAGCTGCCCCCATGTTGGACAGAGCCAGTTCTAGCTGGCTGCAAGTCGGACCCACTGCTGGCTAAACTTGAGCCCATCAGCAATGTTTGTGGCACTGTGTGATAACAGATTTAAGGAGGGGTAAAAAAAGCTGCACAGCAGCTGTGAGGGAGGAGTGAGAAAATGTGAGAAACAACCGTGCAGACACCAAGTTCAGTGAGGAAGGAGGGTGAAGAGGTGCTCCAGGTGCCGGAGCAGATTCCCCTGCAGCCAGTGGAGAAAGACCATGGTGTTGCAGGTTGCCCCCCTGCAACCCATGGAGGACCATGTCAGAGCAGATAGCCACACTGCAGCCCATGGAGGACCCCATGCTGGAGCACATGGATGCGCCCTGAATGAACCTGCAGGCCATGGAGAGCCTGTGCTGGAGCAGGCTCCTGACAGGTTTTGTGGCAAGACCTGTGGCCCGCAGGGGACCCACACTGGAGCAGTCTGCTCCTGAAGGCCTGCATCCTGTGGAAGGGACCCTGGTGGAGCAGTTTGTGAAGGATTGTCTCCCATGGGAGGGAACCCATGCTGGAGCAGGGAAGAGCATGAGGAGGAAAGAACAGCAGACAACATGCGATGAACTGACCACAACCCCCATTCCCCATCCCTCTGTGGTACTCGAAGGGAAGAGGTAGAAGAGTCAGGAGTGAAGTTGAACCTGGGAGTAAGGTGGGTTTAGGTTTGGGTTTTTTTTCAAACTATCCTATTCTGTTATTAGTTGGCAATAAATTAAATTAATCTTCCCCAAGTTGAGTCTGTTTTGCCCATGATGGTAATTGGTAAGTGATTTCCCTGTCCTTGTCTTGACCCATGAGCTTTTCAGTTGTATTTTCTCCCCTCTGTCCTGTGAGGAGGGGGAATGAGAGAGCAGCTCGGTGGGTACGGGGTGGCCAACCAAGGTCAGCTCACCACAGAGGAAAAGAGCAGGAAGTTCTTGATGTAAGCTGCTGTTCCCAGGATTGTATAAAAACAAGGACATTTCTTGTTCCAGTTACAAGGCAACCAGCAGGGATGCTGAGATAGTGTTAGCAAATTTGTATCTCTGGTCTCTGTAACTGTGTTAGATCTTCTATAAAAAGCGGTTCGCCTGAATATTTTCTCTTCCCCCACATTTTTGAAGAGCACAACTGCTTTACCTCAAAGTTACCAGCAGGAAATAAGACATTATTCAGCTACTAGGCTCTGATGTTTTGTCATTTCCTATTGCACAGTGAACATTTGAGAAGTCTTTACTGTATCTGTTTCATTAAATTTTGGATTATTCTTGAACCAATTCATCCAGCCGCAATGATACACCTAGTTGGAAATCCTCAAGAAATAGGAGCGGTCCAGTGCTTGAGGGACATTCTTGCAGCACCATCCGTGCTAGGAAGTAGGTTAAGCTGAAAGCAGTATTGCTAGCATGCAGAGAAAAAAGAAAATGGGTCAGTAATTTGTTTCTTCTTTTACAGATACCAGTAAGTTAGCTGTTTAAGAAAGGGTCTGCTAAGTTTTGGGTGAAAGTCCTGTACTTTTTAAGGTCTACTGTATCTGGATTAAAGACAGCCCATCTATGTTTTAGTTTGCTTTTTTGGTGGGGCAGGGGGAACAAAGCATATGCTTAGCTAGTGCTCACTTGAGGCATTATAAGGGAAAAATACTTGCAACACCTGGGAAGGAGGAATATGCCACTCCATAGATCTTTGCTGTATAACTCTTTCAACCTCCTAAGCTTAGCCTCTCATTTTTATAATGCATATTACTTTTTTGCACCTTTTAACTTTGATGGACTCTATTATGGTTTCTGTATTTTTGTCTGGTCAAAGGCAATAAGGGTGTTTATCACTTTTGTCACATTGCGTACTTCCATTGTAACAACCTGTTTACATGTGACAGTTAAATGCATGTAGAAAAAACTCTGCATGAGCAATGTATTGTGAAGGGGTAAGAAAGATTTTTTGCTAAGCCCCCAGGTCAGTTCCTTGCAGGTTTCGTTTCTGCATTCTACCTGTAGACTGGTTCTGGATTGGTTGTATACCAAAATGTCAACAGGCTTTATTTAAAAAATAAATATAAGTTGGGGTCAACAGAAAGTTTGTACTGAGTTCAGGAGGATTTATATCAAGCCCTCAGATCTTTGCTCTGTAAGTCTGTACAGTCCTTGTTTGTCAGTTAGTTTCTATTCTTGCCATTTTACTGTCTTCTTTCTACAGAGGATGAAATACTCTTTTTTTTTTTTTTTTTTTTCCTCTTTAGTGAGCCTTGTAATTTATCAGAATTTAACTTCATCTGTGGTAGGAAAAAACAATGCGACTTGGCACTGCTTAAAAGCAATGACGTGCCTCTCATTTGTCTGTTTCTTCATCAGGCCTTAATCTGGCATTAAATTTTATTTAAGTATGAACTTGCAACTTTGAAGGGCTTTCATCATTTTTTTGTTAGACAGAAAAGCTGTGTATTGTCAAGGAGTACAGAAGGCAAGCTGAACATAAATGTCTTTATGTAGGTGGAAAGGGGCTGAAGCTTCCAGTGCTTTCAGTCTTGGGTCCCTCTTCTGCCAGAGTGCCAGTTGGGTTCTTGTTCTGGGGAGGTCTGGGGAGGTGGGTGGCAGTCGTGTTTCTTTATTTGTATGGTATTTGAGAATAGATGGATAGCTCTTGGGCCATACAAACACCTGTTCAAGCTTCTTTTGCCATATTCATGGCAATACTTACCTGGTCTAGTTCTCTCCTTTTGTCATCTCTATTTACTGTCTTTTGTTCATGTTTATGTTGTTCTTTCTGCTTCTCTGCTTTCACTTCCCCCAAACACTATTTCCTCTTCAGTTTTACCTTCCCTGCCAAGTCACTCCTCATTTTGCATGCTGCCTAGAATACTTTCTCCTGAGTCTTTTCTAATTCCCTTTTGGTTTGCTTTTTATTTTGTGTAGAGATTGCGTATACAGACAAGAACGCTTAGAATTTAGACAACTGTTGGATAGCTTCCTAGAACAGTCTGAAGCTTGCATTCAAGGATTTATGCATGCTACCAAAAATTGTCTTTAGGATAAGGCATAGAGCTCCTGTGCTCCAAGGCACTTTGCTCACGTTAACTGGGTTATTGAATCAAATATTGTTCAGGTGAAGTGGTAATAACATTGTGAATGATATGTCTGCTCTGGTCTGGATGTTTTTGCCATGTTAAGAGTGAAAAATCTGTCAATAAATGGATAATTTAATGTGGACAATCAGTAAGAATAGGATCCTGTTTCAGAAGGCTATTGAACTGAAATGGAAAATTTTCTGAACGAAAACTGGTGTACTTCCAGTGCTGCTACCTGCCAGGAGATGATAAAATGCAGTTAAAAAAATTCTGCTATTGTTAAAGAAACACTGCAGCATAGCACCAACATTTCAGCTTACAGAAAGGCTGATGTGTACATTAGTATCAGCAATAAGTGCTATTTCATGTAATCTCAGTAGTGTTGTATTAAGAGGAGTGTTTAGAAAATACAGGAGTTCTCTCCAAAGTGTTAACATGATTTTGTTGCTGTGAACACTCATAAAATCTTCTGTGGGGTGAGAATGCCAGCAAAACCACGCTCTTCCCCCCAAACAGGTGAGATTTACTTTAAAACTCTGAAGGGTGCAGTCCTTTTCATTCCTGTTTCTACATGCCACATTCTTAGGTGCAGAAATTCCTGGGTCTGCCTATTATTTCTTTACTGTCTACAGTCATACCAGCAAAAATAGCCTATAGAATATTTTAAGCATCTGCTCTGGAAAATCAAGAGGCTTCAGTAAGAAGATACTGAAATGATTTAGACTGCAAGTAGTCATTGTGATATCCTTGATCAAGATGGCTGTTGGCAGAAGAAATCATCTTTTTCTTCATTTATTGGGAGTCTAACTACTTAGAGATACGTTTCTTTAAAAAAAAAAAAAGAATATATATATATATATATATCTCCTCTCTCGTCTCCACGTACAAATGACAAACTTCCTCTTTCTGTATCTGGTTCCTCCCATCCTGATGCACTTCATATACATCCATGACAGATACAGCATTTTGTAGTTCTTCATTTGCTGTAGCAGTTTTACAGCCTAAGTTCTGGGGAGCAGCCCTGCACCTTCAGCCCCTTGTGTCTGCCCCAGGAAATCCTGTGAAGCACATTGGTATTTCCTATGGGTGATGTTAAACCTTGCCTAATCTGCAAGTAATATGTAGCAGGAACTGGTCTACCACAAGTGCCAAGACCTGCGTGGACTCGGGCACAGCAGTCATCAGTGCACCCGCATGGCAGTGGAGCCCTACCACAATCTGGGCTAGATTCGTAAAGTTGTAGGCACAGGGTTAAGGGAAGTGATATTTTTTTTTTTCCCCCCCTCTTTTCAGAACCTATGAGACCACATCTGGAGTGCTGTGTCAGGTGTAAGAGGGGAAAAAGTAAATGTCAGAAACTTTATTTTTGTTCAGTTACTGCTTTAAAAACTCAGTGCCTTAATTCCAGATCTTGTGCTGCTTAGGTTGTATGGATTTTGTTTAAGATCAGAAAGTCTGAAATGCACATTGTATCTGTCTGAAGAAGTTGGCTTTGATCTGTAGCTTTGCTTTCTTTTCCTTGGTCCCGTCATCAGGTGGATTATAAGGATCCCTTTGCAGAAGGACTGTTGCATTTACAAGGTTAATGGCTCATCTTCATGCTGTTGGGGAAGAAGATGATGCTTGCTGGGGCTACGGCTGGTTGGCAGTTACCCTGCGAAGTTCAGTGCTTCTGTGCATCTCTGTGATGCCGTGCTGACTGCTCCTGGTTGGTCTTTCCTGGCTCTGACAGCTGGTTCCCAGTAATTCTTTTCCCAGTTATTGTCCCATTCTTCAGGGTGGAATAAAATGAAAACTCTCCAGGTGAAGCTGGTGGGATTTGCATCTTGTCCATCTTTTCTGGGGACTTTTTAAAAGCCTTTATTGTTCTCATGTTGGTTAGTGTCAGTAGTATGAGCTGCCATCAGTAGTATAGTCTGTGGGGTTTTCAGAACAGTTCCCCACACCTGAAGTGAACAGTACTAGCACATCCCAGGCTGCACTTGGAAAGTATGTCCTCAGTTCAGGACAACTTTTTGCATTTCAAACCTTGCAAAAGAGATGCCCATGTCCGAACTAGTTACTAGAGGCTACCTTTGTTGTCCGTGATGAAAGTAGTCTCTTCTAGGGCATCATTCAGCTGGTGAGAGGAACCGCGTACCTCAGTGTGGAGCATTTGGTGACAGTCACGGGTGCAGACTTCTGTATTTGGTCAGGTGTCTTCCCAACAGAACTAGTCCTAGGTGTCCAGTTTGTTGGTTTGACTTTTGTGAGCCCTTAAATAAGTCACTGGAAGGGTGATAAAAATGTTCAGGTAAAGGAGAATGTCTTGTAACATGACCTCTCTATGTTTCATTGAGGGGGTACTGAAGCATGTAGCAAGATTTCTCAGCAAAGACCTTGACTGGCCTTCATCCTGGTTTTAAATGATCTCTTAAAACTCAGTGCTGCTGGAGCATATGAACCTAAACTCTGATGGCACACCGGAGATGGCTATTGCAAGAGAGCATTTCCGATACATAAAATAGCAGGATTTATTTTGAAACATATATACATCTAGCAATGCCAAAATTAACTGGAAAGGGGTTTTTATGTATGGGAAGAATTAGAAAAAACTGAATCATCTGTTGCAGTACTCAAAACTGATTTACTGGTTTCTCGTTACTGGGGGAGGGGAAGGGCAGAATGCTAGTTTAATTATCTGAATGTTAAAAACATAGCTAAAAAGATCTGTGCAATAATAAACATCTTCTAATTTCAGATTACTTTAGCACCATGAAAAAAGTACTTTCTCCCCTGCCCCAGACAACTTCTTAAAGTCAGGACCTCATTAACTAAAAAATACTTTCTCTGTTTACAGTATATTCACTCATCAGGCATAATTCACAGGGTAAGTGGAAACAATATAAAAGATGTTTATATTTTGATAATGCAAGTGGTTGTGTATAAGCATGCTCCTAAATGTGCCTGAAATTCTGTTTATAGTGTCTCAGTTTGATGATGCCTTTGGTTTCTTCTTCAATAGGAACAAAATGTGGTATGGCTACATCAGTGTAAGTTGGGCATTCAAGTTGTACCAAATACAGCTTAGATTTGGGTTTCTTAAATGACTTTGTGAAGTTGAGTTGTAAGTCCCCACAAGAGCAAATAGTGTCTAAATTGAGATGGATAAGAGTTTTTTCTGGCTTTTTTTTTTAACTGAAGATTAAATATCTTGAAAACCTCAGTTTTTTCTGAGAGAAACTAAGCATCTGGTTCTTCTTAAATCCCTGCTGTGTCTAAAGTCTACTTAAAATCACTTTTGCACTGTGAAGGAGTTCTGAATGGAGCCTTCGTGGTACCAAGCAGGATAACTTCCCCCAAAACTGCATCAGAACAGTAGAAACTAACTGTTTGTAATAAAATAGTAGGAGTACCAGAAAGTGCACGTTGTATAGTAGCTTTAAGCTGGACATGGAAACTACACAAACTGCCAGAATAATGTAACAAATTGATATTTTTATTTCTACATATGCTGTGATCATGGTCTAAATTTACAGTTGCTTAGACTTGTTCTAAGCTCCCTCTTGATGGCTCTTGAGGTTTTTGGTTTCATTACGGTTCTTTGCACCAATTTGTTTCTCTCCAAGGCCTCTCTGATCTTAAAACATCTTTGTATAAAACAGGTAGATGCCTGTTAAAAAAGTTCAGACAGAAGATTCTTCTAAATGTCTTGTGCTAAAGTATGTCAAACAAAGGTTTGAAAAAGCTGAAGGAAAATTAATTTCTGGGTGTTTTTTCTCTTTATAACTGAATGTCTAAGAGTCACTGATGTTGCAAAATCTTCTTAGTTGTTGCCAGTACTCTTCCCTTTGCTGCTAAACTTAGAAGTACAACCTTTGAAGATCATTAGAAATCTGTACAGTAGCCAAAGAGGCTTAAGGGAATTTTTTTTTTTTTTCACATTGCAGTCTCCATTCAATTGACTTTGTTAGGAAATTGATTTTCCCACAGAAGACAGCATAGGCTTTTGTGTAAGATCTTGTTTGATTCCTTCAGTACTCCTTCTAAGTCTCTCAGGGCACGGAACCTTTTTAAAGTATATTTTGATATGCAGTATGTACAGTCCAGAAATATATATGTGAATCTTTAACTTTGTGGTGTTAGTATTAAATGCAACAAATTTATGTCCAGACCCCACTCACAGTAAGATGAGTGCCTTCACTGGCAAGTATTTTCCTGACTTCTAGCAGAAAAGATGTTGATTTGTCTGGGAGCAAAACATACTGGAAAAAAGCCAAACATATGCAAGTTTGTGTCTTTGTTTCTGTTATTTGTTATATTTAATTTTCTAATTTAGATTTATGACATTGTTTGACCTGTTGCTGTTCTAAGTAGTTGTATGAAAACTATTAAACCTAAATGAAAGAAAGAAAGTAAGTGTGCTTTATTGTGCTTGCTGTAAAATAAGTAAATAACATCCATTTCAAATCTGATTACAGGATCTAAAGCCTGGAAACTTGGCAGTAAACGAAGACTGTGAATTGAAGGTAGGATATGTTTATTTATGTCAGAGGTATTAGAAGTATACCACAGAAGACATTGGGTGTAGCAGCTGTAGACATGCTGGCTGCTTTCAGTGATGGGCCAGGCTTTCAGCCCACGGGCTTTGAGGAGTCATGGAGAAATAGGGGAACGCTGGAAAGTGAAAGAGAAGAGGATCAGATGGGCAGTAGTAGCAATCTTGGAAAAAATTACAAGAGTGTAAGTATTTTCCCTTTTGTCTGACTTCAGTCACCACAAGAATAATTAAATATTTACTTAAGAAATAAAGACCTGAATAGTGCGAATCTATTCACCTCATATTTGTATGTCCTTGACCGACACAAATGTGCATTTCATACAAATGGCAGAGGTGATGATCAATTTCTGAGATCATTCTGGAGCCAAGCACAAGAAATGGCTGTGCCTCAAGCTCAAAACATCCAGTCCAGATAGGACACTCTGGTAAGCTGGTACCTGGTGCTAACAGGGGAGAGGAGAGGTGGGGATTGACTCCAAGATGTAGAGGAGGATTTCTGGTGAGGAAGTCAGTGCCACAGGTTATTACATTCATGGCATCACTGGAGCAGTTGCTGACTTGGGTCCCTCCAGCTGAGTGAAGGGCAGTGTAAGAACTGAAATTGCTTCTGCAGGTTTAGCGTTGATGGAGCAGTCCACACCACAGCTGCGTGCCCACACCAAGGGCATGTGTGTGACAGTAATAGTCACCCTTTTCCTGTGTGATGTGTATGTTGCAATGAATACTGGTATATTTTTATGCAGTCACTCAACTAAAAATACTTTTCAAGAAAAAAAATCATGTCATGGTTACAGTAGGATAAGAGCTGTAATGGAGAACAGTTTTTACGATATGTTGCAGCTAATCACTTCAGAGAAGCATGAGAGGAATCACTGCTTGCCATGGGCAAGAACATCTTATTTCTTTGAAAGTGATTCCTTCTGCACTGTTACAACTAACAGAAGTATCAATTGCATGTAGCCTACAGTGTGTTTTATAGCAGGAGTATATCAGTTCTGCTTCATTTTTGCTCTTAATTGAAGTAGTGAGAAAAGAAATTCATTAATGGGAGGCGGTTCCTAATTCAGCTTCCTGTAGTTAGCTATTTGCTGTTTCTGCCGCTACACTGCAAGACAGGTGCATTTGATGGCATTTTTTGTATTACCTGCTTGCTGCTTCTCTGGAGTGGGGCAAGCATTGGCATGTACCATGACTCTCTTCGTCCTACCTGTCGGGGCTTCCCCCCAAAGATGGGTAGGAGGACAGTGCACACCCACCCCCCTTCCCAGTATAGAAAGTGGGCTTAGCTGGCATGCACCCTTGGAGATCAGGGCTGTAGCACCCATTGTGGAAAGTTATCTGTCCTGAAGTGTAGGTGTTGCCACTTCCTTGGAAATGTTCTCAGTAGAGTCCATATGAATAGTAATTCTTCTCCTGCATAACATTTGTCACCTCAAGCCTCCTTCTAAATCATTGAACTGAAATACTGAACCTGACTAGTTCTGATCGCAGTTTCTTACATGTATTGGAAATCTTCCAAAGCCTGTTAGAGTGGACAGTATTTGTCATTCAGAAATAATTATGCAATGTTCCCTGACCTAGCAAAAATGCACCTGTTTGGCTGTGGAGAATGACTTTGTTATTAAAAAAAAGCCAATTATTTATTATGAAGTGGAATTATGTAGTACTCAACACTGCTTATTTTAGGAATATACTTTATTCTCTTGAGTGTAGAGATAGTAGATCCAGACTGCTTCTAGTCAGTCCCCAGTTGATTCTATTCCTGTATTTTAATTTTTTAGTAATTTTTAGAAGTGTTATTGTCACCTATCTTTTCTTAGCTCTAGCAATCTGAAAGGCTAGTCATGTTTTTTTAGTTAATTACATGTCGTGGTTTAACCCCAGCCAGCAACTAAGCACCACGCAGCCGCTCACTCACTTCCCCCCGCTCCACCCAGTGGGATGGGGGAGGAAATCGGGAAAAGAACTAAAACTTGTGGGTTGAGATAAGAACGGTTTAATAGAACAGAAAAGAAGAAATTAATAATGATAATAATAACACTAATGAAAAGACAACAGTAATAATAAAAGGATTGGAACATACAAGTGATGCACAATGCAATTGCTCACCACCTGCTGACTGACCCACCCGCAAGTCCCCAAGCCGCCCCAGTTCCTAAAACCTCACATGGTATGGAATACTCCGTTGGCCACTTCGGGTCAGCTGCCCTGACTGTGTTCCCTCCCAGCTTCTTGTGCCCCTGCAGCTTTCTTGCTGGCTGGGCATCAGAGGCTGAAAAACCTTGACTTTAGACTAAACATTACCTAGCAACAACTGAAAATATCAGTGCTTATCAACATTCTCCTCATACCTAGCTCAAAAACATAGCACTATACCAGCTACTAAGAAGACAATTAACTCTATCCCAGCTGAAACCAGGACATTACAAAATCAAGCTATGTCTTCTATCCTGTGCTTGAATCATGACTGGCCTATACATCTTCACAAAACAACAGTATATTTGAATGGAGGCTTTTGTGTCCTGATATGTAAGTACATTTAGATCTTACGGCCAAGGTTTCCTCCCTACAAGAGACATAAGACTTTATGGGAGTAGTTCAGTTAGGCGAGAATTCCAGCTTTGAATAAATAAAAGATGTCTAACTCTACAAGCTGGGAGATACAGAAGATCAAAGCTTGTGAAGCACTCCCTTAATTAAATAAAATAAAAGTTGGTGCAACACTGCAAAAATGTGTTTTAGCATACAACATACAAACTATATACTTCCATGTAGCTGTTGTAATACAATTTTTTGCTCTTTGGAGACTGACCTGAATGTTCAGGTCAGAACATGTTCAGAATTTCCCTATCTAACACCAAAAAGCCATTGGTTTCTCCTGGCTTGTAGGTGGCCAAATGGTGAGTGGGTCCCAGGGTGATGGGGGAAAAGAAGAATCTAGAAAAAACAGTTGTACATGTTTCTCTTCCCCACCTGCCCAGCTATGCAATTACATTTTGAGATGCAGCCCAGGTCTAAGACATTCTTACATGATACAATCACTGTATCTCCTTATTTAACACAACTTATTCTTCCGTTACCTTGGACATTTTTAAGCTTTTGGATAAACTGAGCCAAATAATTCTGTATCAGAACACAATTTTGTGAAATGACAAGAAGAAAATGTAGCATTAAGCTTTAGTTTTTGTTTCTTGACTCTCAGAGCAAAATTATGATGTTCCTGGTTATACAATAAACTCTGATATCACATGCAGAATAAAAATGCACATTTGCAATTAGGAAGTACTGGTTGTCAAAAGGCAACTCCGGTCTATGAACAGAAAGCAAACTAATATGTTGAGAAGTGTGCATAAAAAAATACCAAGGCGGGGAGTTAACTGGGATCTCTTTCACTGAAGGAGTTGAACTGACTTCCCCTGCATGCGTGCGTTCGGGTGCAATGACACCCCACTCTGAGAGCGCACTTTCAAAGTCAGTTTATGTGGGCACAGGACCATGCTTCCAGGGATAGTCCAACCCCTTTCCCCCATGTCTGTGCGCTCAGCAGCTTCCCTTGCATCAGCTCCTGTGGCGATGAGACTGTAAGCAAGTTGGAATAGCTCCTTGAATTGGTAATTAATTAATAAGCAATCCGTTTTATTTTTCACAATGAGCTTTCTGGCTCCCTTATCTGATGCTCTCAGCTGCTACATGGGAATCAGAAAAGTGACAGTGAAGGGTGCATGAGGGGAAATCACTGCCCTTTCTGCTGTCTCACAGTTACTGAAGCAAGCTGGGAAAATTAAGTTTGCTGTGTAGAAGGGGAGCTTATCCTTGAGATGCTGAGGGGAATTTGCTCGCTCTCTCATAATTCCTGCATTATAAAAAGGATTTTCAAACTTGCTTTGAAAATTGTTTTGGACGTTTCAGCTGAAAAGTTGAAGATTGGAGTATGAGAATAATAATTTCATGTGGAGATTGTTATTGAAGTGGTACCATGTTAATGTTAAGTACTAAGAGGATATGCTTGTTCCTGAGCCTAATGAATATGTAAATGAAAATAAATCCTGACGTTAATACAGAATGCACAAAAATTCTCACTGTCATTTTCTGCTTTTACAAAAATACAAACCCAAATTATATTTTAGCTTCTTTCCAACTCCAGGTGTCACAAGCCAAGTATGGAAAATGCCTAAAAAGCTGTGACAGAATAGATGGTACCACACATGGCTGTTGACTTGTTACGTAAAACTTCCTTTTTTTTCTTCCACCCTGCCTCCTGTGTTACTGGGAAAACAATGTGTGCTGTCTGTGTAGAATAAATTTGAAAGCTGTATATAAAAGTGTATTTTGCTACTGCAAATATTTTGGGTCCAGTAAATCTTCGGTACCCAAAGAATCAGCCATAATAAAGTGCATTTTATTGGTAAGAATAAAAATCTCTCCCTTTGCATCCTGTTCCTGTTTTTAAATTGGTAGGTAATCAGCAGCTATGGGGAAAACATGGAAATGCTGCTTCAAGTATGGCAATAAAGATAAGCCATAACATTTTATACTCTTGATCTATGAATGAAAGTACAATATTCTTTTCTGTTAGTGCCAGGGAATGATGAAACTATGCTGAAATATTTTAAAATGTTTGCCAGGGAATGATGAAATTACCCTGAAATATTTTTAAAATGTTTAATGGCAGAGAGCATTACAAAAATATCACTCTTGGTATAGTAATGCACAGGTGCTTCTAATAAAAACTTCTGCCCCGTCAATATATATATGAAGCCTGATACACATGGAAACTAGTGGCTGTTCTTGCAAAGCTACATATTCAACTATCTGTGGATGATGATGATGATTTATCTTGAATAGACTTTACTTACCCAAGCCCCCTGCTTCTTGTTAGAAGCATGAACTTCCTGATAAGTGCAAACTGACTGTTATTCCAGGTGTGGAATTTTCTTGCTGTTAGCCACATCTTTTGGCACCATCTTTTGATGGTCCGTACAGGTGGGCCTTATTAGGCCAATTTTGTAGGAGATGACAAAAGGCCATAATGTTAATTTTTAGTCTTGCTGCTGTACACATTGCTACATCCAGAGATAAATACCTGAGAGTCTTAGAAATAAGCCGAATTGTGCATAATCCTTTAAAAAACTGCACTGACCTTGCGTTCCTTACAGAGTTCTGTAGTTGAGGCAGTAGGTTGGAGAAAACTCAGTGAAACTAAATAATGGTAATTCCCTACCCTTGTTGCAGATTTTCAATGTGAACTAGAGGAAGCCTCCCTTTGTATGAGTTACTCATAGAATAGAAATAATGATACCTCCTTACTTCAGAATATTATTGGAACACACTCTTGCATAATTGTGCCACCTGGGATACAAGAGCAATGAATACCGTCCAAGATGGGTGCTGTTCTTTTAGCCCTAATGTGATAAGATGGTGATTCCATGGTCAGGAATTTTTTGCAATGAATGTGACCGGTATCTTTTTAATTAATAATTGAAGAATTTACTATTTTCTTTACTGGTCCTACAGCTTTTAGTGTTGCTGTAGGAGTATATAAATTGGAAAAAATATTGTAAACCTCCTTGCTACTTCTGTCTTGATTTTTAAAATGAGAACAAGACACTTCAGTGAGAAAAAGATGCAAAAATAAACCGATCTCTGCAGGTTGCTCCAATTCTTTTATTTTCCACATTTGTAAAGTCTGTATGAAATAGATAACTAGCTGTCTGGTCAGGATGTTCTTTGTGCTTCCACTGCAGATTCTGGATTTTGGATTGGCGAGGCATACAGACAGTGAGATGACCGGTTATGTTGTTACAAGGTGGTACAGAGCGCCAGAGGTCATACTTAACTGGATGCATTATACACAGACAGGTCAGCATCTCTTCAGAAATGCCTTAACAAAGCTAAAGCATTACTGAATCAGGCAATATATAAGCAAGTCTTTGCTTCTGAAGTGAATAAGAAATTGGAGGTGGAAATGACAATATAATTACCCAAAACTTCCTTGTAGATAAATTGCAGGTAATCATTTGGTGGTTGTGAGTTTGGGGGCTTTTTTATATGTTTTCCGAGAGTTACAGAAAGTGCCAAGGTGGTTGGAAAAAAGTGATATAAATTTATACAGATGTGACAGTCTGGTCTATGTTCTTGTGTTCTGTACTGACTGTCATCTTCCCGCAAAGATGTGCTGATTGTAACTCCAACAAGCAGGAAAATGGCAGAAGGAGGGAATTAAAGTCACACTAAGATAACTATCGACATTTTGGGAAGCATTGAAAATTTACTTCCCACATGCATCTGCCTGTTACTAAGAAACTGATTTTGCATATTATCAGATTATCTCCAGTTTGCTAATTAGGAAGGCTGGTAGTTTTACCTATACTGTTCGTCATACTTGGCAAGGCACTCATTTATTTTGTAACAGGCTGTAAAGGTAAATTTTACGCTTCTTAAAAATATGTTTTAAATTAAACTTTATGTACATTTAAATGAACAACTGTTTAGCAATTTAATGTGACTATTGGTCTTTTTTTCAGTTGACATCTGGTCTGTGGGCTGTATAATGGCTGAGATGATAACAGGGAGGCCTCTGTTCA
>VYZV01029371.1:44515-56998 GCA_013401275.1 Pandion haliaetus | reverse complement strand
TGTTCAAAGGAAATGATCGTATCCTTCAATGAATTTATGACACTAATGTAAGAAAATGATGAGAGGTTCTTACATGATATAGTAGGTCTATTCAAAAACTGATGAGTATAAATTGAAATGAATAGTAAAATGGCTTGCACCTTTCTCATTAATTGGTTATTTGATACCTGTATCATTTTTGCACATCTGCTAATTAATACTTGTATTACTGAACTTTTTCAATAGAGGAAGAGAGGTGATCTTGAATCACATCTCAAATCATTAGGTAGAAGGTTCTGTGATGATAGAAGAGGCTATTTTGATTTTTTTAGTAATAGATTCCACAATTCCAGAACACGCACAGAAGATTCTGATGTGGTATATGGACTTAATGTGCACATGCTAGTCCATTTCATGGTTTTTGAGACTTTTACCAAAAAATGTTATGTAAGTAACATCTAGTAAAATGTTTTAGGTTTACAGAAAACATCTAGTCCTATCATTTAATTGCTGAGGAATTAAGAAAATAGTTAAGATTAGGCCATAATTCAACCTCAGGTGATACTTCATTGGCAGTAGTAGTTGTGATATTTAATAGAGGATGGTGTTAATAGAAGACAGCAAGAATCTTTTACTTTTTTGGTTTGCTTCCCACCTTTGTATGTTTGACAGCTCAGCCTAATCATTTTGCACTGCTTTTCCCCTTGTGGACTTCCAGTCAATAATACACTTGTCTGCAAATACTTGTTTACAGCATCACAGTTGTTTAATTTTGTATATTTAATTTTGTTATATTTGTATTTAAGTACTTACATGTAAGATTAGGACTCCATTGCATGGATCATATTACTCTTGTTTTGTGAGGAAAAATATAAAAAAGGAAGATTGCATTCACCAAAAAAATGACAGGGTCTATGGAAAAGTAGAATACATCAAATTATTTCAGCTGTACAGATTTTAAGTACGCATTAGTTCTTAACGAGAAAATACTAAAATGCCTGCCAAAGAACAGCCATTAACTAACACATAGCATTTCTCAACTAATGCTAACCTTGAGCATTCTGGCACATAAATAAGAAAATGAATTAATCATAATTTTCAAGTTGCACTTCAAATGTAAGAGTCAAAAGGTAGTATTTTAGTCACACTGAGTTTTGGTGATTTCAGAATTGTTGGCTGAAGTTCTACATCCTGTGTTACGAAGGAAATTACCCCAGCATAATAGTCCTTGCTGGCCTTGGAGTATTTGAATCAGTATTACCTCTTGTCAGGGAAATGCGGCCATGGGTTCAGCTGTGGGTAGGTGAATAAGAAAACAGTTAACTTTAGGGATTTTTGTTTTAGAGTTATGAAGAGGTTATCCTGCAAACTTGGTATGGGATTTTATTTATTTATTTCATCAGCATTACCCACCATTGCCTTTTTCTGCAGAGGCTGGTGGAATCCTCGTGTGCCCTGAGCTCTGATCTAGCTTCTAGCTTCTCACCTGCTGCTCTTACCAGAGTAGCAAACAAGTCATAAAGCTATTCTCTGCAGCATTAGACCCCTGTAAATACGACATTTCTTCTTTGAAACAGCTAATATTGTTGCTGATTAATCTGTGCTGGTTTAGGACACAGAAGATTAGGGAGTATTCTGATGCCTCACCACAATGTCTCCAACATCTCAGCATCTGGAATCCAGCTAAGCATGTGGGAAATGAGGAGAGTTTTTTTCCTCTTGAAGTTTCTCATTGTGGAGAAGTACTAACAGAGACTGGTTTACTCTGATTTTTGTTCTGTTTATTGTACCACCTGATGTTCTCTGTGACTTTTCCTGCCTTTACATCACCTAAGTATTGGATAGACCGGGGCAATGCATGCAATACATGTGTTGATTGTTCAGATACTCCAATGCTTTTGGACAGATTTTGACCAAAAATCTAGAGGAGGCCTGATGATATTAGAGGAGTTTGCACATGATTCAATTATGCGTTCGCAAGTTACAGGATATTTTATTTCAGGTGCTTTCAGTGTCTTTGCCTTTTGCAAGAAAAATTGAGAACTTTCGTCTCATCTTTTATAAATCTTCTGTTCAGTCATTGCATGGTGATTTTTGCTTTATTCTCCAGCAAAGAAACATAAAATTTTTTGCAGCATGCTTAGTTTTCTTATGGTGAAAGACTTTGTTCCTTATTTCTGGTATTCAGATCTGGACCAACTCACAGAAATAATGAAAATAACTGGTACACCAACTCAAGACTTTGTTCAAAAACTGCACAGTCAAGATGTGAGTATTCTGCTTTGTCAGGTGGCTTTACATGTTTTATTTTTACTTAAGCCATGCTCAGTTCTTAGACTGGCTGAGATAATATGTATTGACCCCTGATGGTGTATCTCAGCATTGAAGTGCTTTACACACCCAGAATAGCTACTGGAGATTAAGGGGGGGACAGAAAATTATCTGAACACTTGAAAAATCTGTATATCTAAATACTTCAAAGTGTACAGTGTGTACCATATAAACAGTTGAGCTGATGCATTACTACTTTTATTGGACACGTACTGAAAACATGAACCTATTCAGAAAACCCAGTTGTTTGCAGATGTCTCTGACTTTGTCTTTCCTGTACTTATGTGGGTGTCTTTCTAGAATCCTTAAGCTCCTACTATAAAGAACCTAAAATTATTCATTAGACTAACTATACAATTTAAATACTAATTAATTACTGTATAAGGTTCACTTCTAGAGATTCCTGTAAACTCACTATGATATCCTTTCAAATGATGCATACGTATTTATTTTAATTCATATATTAAATATGGAGCACTAATAATTAAAGCTTTACATTATCATTTCTTAATCACAGTTTTAAGGCTTGGTTTAAAAAAAAAAAAAGTTCCTTTCAACAAGAAGGTGAATATAATCAGGGTTTAAGACCCCCCAAAAAATTCATTTGTACAATGTGCTATCAAAGCATTGTTGAATTACCTATTAAGCATATAGTTAACATTTGTCACCTTACAAAGGCAGCAAAGGTCTAATTTAATATCCATGTTTCTTTTAAGGCAAAAAACTATATCAAAAGTCTCCCAAAAGTCCAGAAAAAAGATTTTGCATCCATCTTGAAGTATGCAAATCCTTTGGGTAAGACAGTTTGTGTGATGTGTACAATTTGTCTTGTTCTTGTGTTTGCATTGGGGGCAGCAGCACTATCAGTCGTGTGATAGGTTATGTGATGGTTCTCGTGCTTTTCTCTCTTGCTTTCCATAATTCATAACGTTGATTGTAGTGGCCCAACTTTGCCAAGTTTAGACCCTGCCAGGAATCAGATGTTTCTTGGAAGCATCGAAAAAGAAATATTTTGTGTTTCAGCCTTCGATCCAGCATCTGCTTAATGGTTTTACTGGAGCAGCTTTCTCAAGAGCCCTGAGAGATTAAGTATACATAATAATTTTTTCGCTGTATTGTATTTGAAATATAATTCTGAAAGCTCAATCTGATCTACAGTGGAAATACAAGCAAGTAGAAAGCTGACATTTTAGTCATGGAATTAATACATCCTGAGAAACATCTGTGCATTCCTGAGAAGCACTGGCTTGGATTTGATAGATGTAAACAGCCAGAAGAACATACCAAGTGTGCATAACTGTGACATGACCCGAGGCAGCCAGAGCTCCAAGATGGCTTTGCCCAAACCTTATCCATTCCCCAATGACCTGAACACTCATAAAGCCAGATTTATTAGAATATATATTAGGATAATTGAATCTTCTCAATTTAAGAAATTAAAATTGTATGTTCAGATACAGTAGAAATAAGCTTAGTTAATAAGCAGCTTTTACCCTGACTGCATGGTTAGCTCACTGATCTTCTCAGCTACAGCAAACTACACATTTCCATTTAGTTTTTAGGACATTGCTTCCTATCACCTCTGTGGCCATCTGGCTGCTCCTTACATAGAGAACAACTGCTCATGGTCTGGGAGAAAAGGTTGGAGAGAATCCACAAAGTGGCAAGCAGGATTTGCAGCATCCTGTCCTATGCTGCTGCCTCTTCTTCCTTTGAGCTGCTCCACCCAACTCAGGAATGTTCTTTCAGGATAGAAAAACAGAGAATAAACAAATCATTCATCATATCTGTTTACACTAGCCCATTTTGACAGTCTAACAGTGGACCTGATCCAAAATCCACTGGAGAGGAACATATAAGATATTCGTGAATTGTTTTGGCTGAGGTCAAAAATACATAGCAGATAAAGTAAGCACTGAGATTCTGAGCATGGACAACTGACTTGTCTTCATGAACTTAAGTGTACTTGGGCTTGGATTTGGTCACATACAGCACAGTTCTCATTAGCTCTCCACCCACCTGTTCATTCTGCTGCTGTCAGGTTGTGATGTACCTTACAACCACAACATGGTGGCAGTGATGAAAGACACATGGGAAAGCCCCAAACACAGTGGTCCTGCAGCCAGAAGCTGAGAAGTCGTTAGCTGAGGTGATGTGGCTGTATTGCATACAGAAGCTAGGGAAAACCTCTGCATTGCATCAGGCTTTGTACACATCCCAGCTTGCTCACAACGCTATTTTGTCATGCAGATGGGCCCCACTGGCTATAGAATGACCACCCAATGTTTCTGCTTTATACCTCTGTATTTATTTAAAATATCTCCAGGGCAACATTACTGTGTACAAGCTGGAATCAATGGCATGATTTGAATACACGGTTTGTTTTCTGTGCAATAGCTGTAAACCTTTTGGAGAAGATGCTGGTGCTGGATGCAGAAAAGCGAGTCACAGCAGCTGAGGCTTTGACGCATCCTTACTTTGAACCAATTCACGACCCTGAGGAAGAAATTGAAGCTGAGAAGTACGACGACACATTTGATAACATGGATCTTCCGCTAGATGAGTGGAAGCGTGAGTCTAGTTTTGTGATGTTTTCAAAAATAATCACATAGAAAGGCCATCCAGAAATAGGAATATTCCCCTTTACAAATTACCTTCTCTGCTTTTGATGGAACAGAGTAAGTAGACAGCATTAAGATAGAGAAACACTATTGATAAGCCAGTGTTCCTCTTATTGACTCCTCCTGGAACAATCCCCAAAGGTTCCTTCTCCTCCTTCTCCTCCTGTCTGTCCTCTCATCCTCTGCAACATAGGAAAGAAAGCATTTCTGTAGCATGTTCCTTCCAGTAGAGAGGACAGGCGAACAGATTCCTCAACTGTTGGATCTATAGGACTGCAATGGTTGCTGGCCTTAATTCTAACTTCGGTTCTCCCAGGGAGGGAAAACATAGCTATCTCAGCAGGGATTTAAGTCTGAATCTAGTTTTCATCTGACATCAGAGGTTTATATTTAGGCTTTTAAGTGAGGACTTGACTTTTAAAGCTGATTTGCTCAGTAGCTCTTTCTGAGGATATTGCCCACTATGCTGTAAAGTCAATGCTTTTGAAAGCACCTGTAACACTTCAGTATTGGGCTACTTCTTCAAACCTGAAAGGGTGAAAAAATGTTCCTTGATTCCCTTACCTTTTGTACTCTTTCTCTCTTTTTTTGCCTGAAGAGGTCTCTCTCTTCCTGACCTAGACCAGAGCCTAACCATGCACCTTGCTCATGTCTGTGCAGCTCTGCTTCTGATTAGACCAGCAACACTATGTTTATTCTGTTGTTTTCCAGGCATTACATACAAAGAGATACTGAACTTCAAGCCACCACAGACATTGGAGTCAAAGGAGACAGCAGTGTAATTGTATGACTCAGTCTTTTCAGCACTTGGAAGAAAGCAAGAAAGTTGTAAATGTTTGTGACATTTCAGGTGTATAAAACTTTTATAAATAAACTGGATGTAATCTATTTCATCTGCACTGTAAGAAAGAGCGGTATCTTTTACTCTGCATGTTGAAGTTGGTGCCTTTGGAAGTAGTATTTCAAAACTATCCAGAAACTTATTCCTGCCTACAACTTCTTCCTTCTGCACAAAAGGATGCAGACTCTGATAAGCTGGTGCCATCCTCAAAAGAGCAGGTAGGACTAATTCTTCAATTGAGAGATCAGAAGAGTACAAGTTACCAGCCCAAGCAATCTGAGACACAGAGTATGTCAGAGATGTGCTATGACTGCTCTCCAAGGCCACTGAACTATCCTGAATGCAAGTATTCATGTGACTTCCTCTGGAATATTTTGCCTTGCTAAAAGGCCTGGGGAGGCTAATTAGCTTCTGCTACCTCAGCTGGTGCAGCAGGTAGCGGAGACACAGCCTGAATGAATGCCTGTGTCCCCTGTCCTACGTCAGTGGAGGAGAACCTGAGCTCCAGCCAGTTCTGACAGATCTGGGCAAGAGGCAAGAAGCAGAGAAGAGTCCATGTCCTAGATTTTTTTCAAAGTAACCAGTGTAGCAGGACAAGATTTCACAAACGCACTAGGTGGACGGTCACTGGCTAAACAGTCACTGTCAAGGGATACAATATTTTCCTCTAAATACGGTACAATCTCTTTGTATAATAGACTAGGGATCAATGATTTCCAGGGAGAAATTCTTAAGACTTTCTAAAATTTTGTAGGCTGTCTAGCATCTTAGTATTGAAATGATCACTCAGAAAGTACATCTTCTCAGAGGATGTACTGGTTATAGAATCAGCAGTGCTGATTTTAGAAATAAAGCTGCATGTGGGTCACATTATAGAAAATAGAATAAAATGCTGTGCCGCAGCTGTTCATTGGGAATACCTGCAGCAGGCTGTTTTGTTCACAGTGTACAGAGGTGTTGCCAGGTACAGAATAACAACCGTTCCTTTTTTTAGCCTTTTGAACTCATCTTACCTGGAAAAACCCTCAGACCTTCTGTTGAGAGGTGCCTTACCAGAAGGAGTCAGCTTCCTGATGGGATAAATTGGTTAGACACTTCATGAGTTCCTCTTACTGCCCTCTTGCTATATTTTCCTAGGTGCTTAGTTTGTAATAATCTCTCAGAGGTAGGAAAAAGAAATTGGCGAACCTTTGGTGAAGAATTTCTTTGTGATATTGCTTGTCCTTGTTAAAGGTAACTTCTCTACAATTGACTATTTGGATATGGATTATTCCCAATGCAGTATGCTGTTGTGTGTTGCTACTAAGTGAAACAGTTGTCACAGAAGGCATTTGATCTTAGTAGGTAATAACTGGAAAAGAAGTAAGAAATTACTTGAGGTTTTTTCTTTAATAACCAGTTTAAACCAGAAGTTTAATTGGGGCACAGTTGTTCTGTTTCTTTCAATGAATGTTTAAGTTAAACACCTGTAAATATTAGCATTTGTTTAAAAAATTGTTTGTGATGAGTATTGATTAGCTGGGATGGCACCTAAAGAGACTAAATGGTAACACAAACCTTGAATTATTGGTGTGTTTGACAAGTCATTAAAAACTACGGTTTCAGGAATGCATTAAAAAAAGCAGAGAATGTAATTTGAAACAAAACATTTTTCCACACTACAGGTCACTGAGGAAGGCACACTTAAGAGTCATACCCCGTTTTTGCCCTATTGACTTTCTGCTTGGACTACAATTTTACATTAAATAGGAATTGTATTTTTTACAGAATAGCTGTTTTCTCTTAGGATCGTGCTCTGTGGTCCTCTGAAAAATCGTGGGAGAAAAGCACCTATTGGAATTAGTGGGCTTGATAGAGCCAGTCATTGGGAAATGGAAAACCGTCAAAAACTTTGAAAATGCTCCCTTTGTATTTTAAATGGAATTTCAACATCCCAAATTCTAGCAAGTATCTAAAGTCTTGAGATAATGCAATGGCTCAAATGTTAGTCAGACTTTGAGGGAGCATTTTTTTTTCATTGAAAAACTGCTTTGCGTTTTCTTCATAAATGCCAACACTTCAGTGGGCATTTTCACTTGCCCCCGCCTTTAGCTTTAGTGAAGTCAAGCCCTAAACCCCTCCATTGGCTGAGGTGAACTTTTCCCTCTTAGTCTTATCTTAGTATTGGAGAAGCAGCTAACCCGCATGAGAAGGACATAAGAGAGTTTTTCTAGATACTGGAGGAATACGGAACTCTTAAAATTGAAGGGAAGACCTTCATGCATGTGCCAGCAAAGACAGAAGTACTGCTGTGCTGTCTAGTCAGAAGTCTGCAAGGTAAAATAGCAAACATGGAAAGTTTGTCATATCTTGGCAAGATGTTTCTGCAAAGAGATTGAAACCTGCAGAAATGGCTGCAAACAGCAATAGAGATTATTAGTATAAATAGCTCATTAAAAGAAACGCAAGGTGAAAGCAGAAACATCTTGCATGCGAGGCAGCTGCTGCTTCAAAGGGAGAGACAACATTTCCTAAGTTATTTGCTATTTCTGTTGGTGCTAAGCAACTCAGGAATAAGAACCCAACTTCTGTTTGCCTTAGAGAAATGTAAACACATTCTGCATGTACTTGAAATGTATTGTGACAAATAAAGGTTGGGGGGTTGTTTTTTTACAAAATAGTGGTCTTATTATCCCCATATGTATTCCCAAATGTATAATCACTCCTGAAAATAGTGTTTTCAGTATAAGGGAACTGTATGAAACCTAATATTGTAGGTACACTTCATGTAATATGAGCTGCTGATGTAGTTTATTTTGGAAGTCAGTCAGACCACAGATGCTAACCTTTCTCCCATTTTCCAAACTTCAAGTCAGCCACAGAACTGATCTGATTGTACTACTGCCACCTAATTATTTCTTAAAGCATCTTGGATTTTACCAGACGTGTCTGCTTTGTTTTGAAGGACAGGATTTCAGTCCTTAAATGCAATTGCATTCCTCAGCCTGTTTTTAAAAACCAAAGTCAGACTGACAGTCATCAAGCATATACATCTTTGAGTTGGACAGGTACGTTTGAGTTAACAGAGCTCTAGTAGGATATATGGGACCTTCGCCCTGAAAACCCACATGCCCCCTGACTGTTTTAGAGCAAGATTGTCCCCTTAAGTATTAGTCTTCATTGCACTGAAGGCTCATCGTTCATGCTGAATTTTGATGATGTGGTGTTGTGGGCCAGATGTGGCTCACAATTTCACTTCTTGATTATTTTCTGAGTTTTTTACAGGGTAACACTGAGGTGAGCACTAATGAGTCCTGCAAAATGCATTCAGAAGATCCACTTTGTTCTTCATTTGGAACTACCAGGCATATGAGCTGGGTGGGATTCTTTGAGCTTCCTGCTTTTTGATCTGCTGTTCAAATACCGGATGCTTCTGGTCTGCTTCAGCTAAGGTTGTCAGAGAAGGAAGCATCTGTTAGATGATACCATTCACTGGATCTTGGTATGAAATACTCCTGTAGGGCAGGGAAAGAATAGGGGCTCATAACGCCTGCTTTCTCTGCTGATAAATTCTCCATCTCCTGAATGTGCTGTAGGGCAAGTGGTTGTGCAAGTCAAATGATACCAGAAGCAGTTTCATGGACTACAGCACTTAGAATCTCCTCCTAAGTATTTTTAAGAATTCAGAAGCATGAGTTGGAGAAAGATCAAGGGAGGAGGACTTCCATCATACAGACACTTTGAAACTTCATGAACTACCAGTTAATGAGCAGCCTTTGTGCGCAGATTATTTGCAGCCCTCTGGGATAGTAACATAATGATCTAAAAACTGCATGGCCCCCTAGCAACCACATGCAGCTCTCAGGCTTGGGAGTGGTGCATGCTTTTTAGCTACCAGGAACAGCATCCCTCTGCAAGGAGGTAGGTGGGGACAAGGAAGGTAATTTAAGGGTTTGTTATTTTTGTCTGCTGCTATCCTGCTCTGCAAACAGAGCTCCTTTATGCTTAACCTCACTACATTTCCATGCTGGAGTTTTCTAGTTCACTCCAAGGTCTGCTTCATCAGTACCTGGCAAGGTGCCTGTCCAGCTAAGTTTGAGTGATCCAGGTGTGCAACTCCTCTCACTGAAGTATTTTGAATGTGCTGTTATTTTTAAGAGGCAAAATGAGGCAACCAGTGAAGCAGCCAAATGAAATGCAGTGGAAGAAGTTGCTGAGGTCCTGTTTGAGAAGGCTCTCGGTTTTGCTGTGCCCTGTCCTGGGGGCACGTGCTTGTGGGGAGCAGGAAAAGTCTCTTGCTGTCTTTGCGTGGTGCCTGTAGCAATGAGGCTCTCGTCTGAGTAATGCTCCTGATACCAACACAACCAAAGACTGCCACCTAATCCAATTCAGTCTGATATTAATGGGAAATTCATTATTATTATAACTAATATTATCACAGGTTTTAACAGTAAAATTATACTGCTTGGAAAACCATGGGCGTTTAGTCCACTGGGGGCCTGGGCCAAGGCAGCTTTTTTTCAGGCATTTTAAAAACCCCATTTGTACATGACAAGGTCTGCCGCCAAGTAGTATCACTTTGGCATGTGGCCAGCCATTTTGCTGTTCCTAGGGAACTCCTTACATTTTTGGGTTTGAGTCAATTTTGAATTTCCTTTTTCATAAAAATGGTAGTGTGCTACTGTAAGGAGAAAAAATATGGTTGAGAAGTGTAATCAGAAAAACATTAACTAAAGTTTTCTCTAAAGAATCTCTCAAGGTACAGGATACATTATAAAATAAAAGGTCAGTTACCAGGAATCAAAATTGCTACTCAGGAAGAATCCTGAACCATGGCTGGAGTAACCAGGTATTTTTGGTTAGAGTTTGAACTCCAAAGAATCCCAAGAACATTTTTTATTTAATGAGGAAAATTAACATAGTATAAACTTCAAATAAAGAGGAAGCATGACTGGTGCACGCAAAATGTCTGCTAGTCCTGAAGCTGGGCACCTTTTTAAGAACAGGTTTGCATATTGATGAGGGAAGCACAACACTGCAGGGAAGTCCCCAGAAAGCATCCTTCAGAAAGGTAGGTTCATCTAGAAATACGGATGTTGTTCCATCTTGCTGGAACAAGATGATCAAATCAGGCAAATGTTTGATTCCATTTAAATGATTACATTTAATGTAAGGCACCTCCAGTGAGTGTGTTAGCTCGGGTTCTTAATTCTGGATTTCCAGGCAAAAATGTAGCTACAGGGAGATTAATGTCACGGGTTCATCATAGCCCCAACAGTCTCAATCTGTCTGTATCATTACTACCATCAACACAGTTTACCTAGGTGATGGTGAGTTCCTTGTCCATGTTGTCTCACACAGGTTTATGTTATTTTTCTTCATGTGGTATCTCTTTAATTGAGGGCAATGACTAAGTCTTCTCTAGGAATTTGTTAGGATGTTTTTTCCAGAAAAGATTATAGCTCCTGTCCCCCAGCTCTTGTAGAAAGTGGCAACTATGTGATCACTAAGACAAGGCGGAGTGCAGGACATGAAAGCAGCCTCCTGTTTGTGGTATCCAAAATGATCCCCTGTAGAAGCTATAGATCCCTCTCCCCACATCTGCCACAGCTGCCTTTGACTGTTTGTTCCTTGTGTTTCGGCTGGCTGGCTGGAGACCTCAGCACCTGCTGCAGTGGGGAATGCTCTGGGCTTGTACAAGCAAGCTGGTGGGAGCTGTGTGTTGGACACGTGGGCTCTGCACTAACAAACTCACCAGGGCCGGGAGTGTTTTCCAGGCACTGACCTTCAGCTGCCTGCTCTGTTAAATTGCTAACACAGTTTTGGCCCGGGGCAGCTGTGGTCTTCCTGCAACTCCCCCGGTACAGCTGAGAAGCTGCCGGTGGCCAGGTGCTGCTCCAAACAGGCAGTGGGATGCCGTCAGCTGGCTTTGGAGGCTAAGAGGCTTTCATAGCCTGGAGTTGAGCAGTTTCTTGCCAATTGGACTTCTTAGATCCAGCAAACTGCTCCAGACGTGGTTAATTTACTAGCACAGACATGGCCACAGAGCCAACGGTGCCTGGAAAATTGTGCTCACCCCAAACTGATGGGGTGACTGTATGACTGATCTCTTTGTGCTGTTGTCCTCCAGCCATAAAATAATAAAAATGCAGCCTTTGTGAAGTAGTTGTTTAGGAAAGCATGATGGTGAGCTCTGCTGTAAGGGTTGTGAGAGCACCCCCAGGGGCCCCCAGAGGGATGGGGGCCAGCTTGGAGCCAGTGCAGCCAAGGGCAGCCCCTTCCCCATGGTGACCCTGGGGAAAGGCTCCCAGACACCGTGCAGCCAAACCCTGGCTGGCAGAGCTGCTTCCAGCTGAGGCTCTTGCCTTGGCCCCGCCTGAGCTGTACCGGGTTTGTGTGGCAAGGTTTTGGTAGTGGGGGGGAGGGGGAGGGTGTTTTACAGGGGTAGCTTCTGATGAGAAGCTGCTAGAAGCTTCCCCTATGTCTGACAGAGCCAATACCAGTCAGCTCTAAGATGGACCCACAGCCAGCCAAGGCCGAGCCAATCAGCTAGGGGTAGCACCTCTGTGATAACATATTTAAGAAGGGAAAAAAAGTTGTGGGGACACAGAAACGGCAGCCAGAGAGAGGAGTGAGAACATGTAAGAGAAACAACCCTGCAGACACCAAGGTCAGTGAAGAAGAAGGGGGAGGAGGTGCTCCAGGTGCTGGAGCAGAGATTCCCCTGCAGCC
>VYZV01029371.1:6723-44342 GCA_013401275.1 Pandion haliaetus | reverse complement strand
GACTGTCTGCCATGGGAGGGACCCCACACTGCAGCAGGAGAAGAGTGTGATGAGTCCTGCCCCTGAGGAGGATGAAGCAGCAGGAACAACGTGTTACGACCGTAACCCCCATTCCCCTGCACCGCTGTGGGGGGGGTAGGTAGAGAATCTGGGAGTGAAGCTGTGCCCGGGAAGAAGGGAGGGGTGGAGGGAAGGTGGTTTGAGGTTTGTTTTTATTTCTCATTACCCTACTCTGGTTGACTGGCAATAAATTAAGTTAATTTTCCCCAAGTCGAGTCTGTTTTGCCCGTGACGGTAATTGGTTGAGTGATCTCTCCCTGTCCTTATCTTGGCTCTTGAGCCCTTTGTTATATTTTCTCTCCCCTGTCCAGCTTTGGGGGGTGGGGTGGGGGGGAGTGATAGAATGGCTTTGGTGGGCACGTGGTGCTCAGCCAGGGTCAACCCATCACAGGTGCAGCTCCTGTTCCCGGGAGCCTCGTGGGTCCCACCAAGCTGCTGCCACCACCGCCCACGGGCTGATGTCCCAGCCTGGCCTGTCCCCATCCCCAGGGAGGTGCTCCACGCACACGTCTGGGGCTGTCCCCCCCGGCTGCCTCCCGCCTTCTGCCCTGACCTAGATACGATGGTTTGCATTAAATTAGGGTCAAGTAGAAAAGATCTATTGGCAGTGCTCCAAAATAAAATGGAAATCATATGCATTTTCCCTGTCATTTGGCAAATCTACTGTAAGTTGCTGTGAGTCTCTCATTTGTTATTAACATGATTTGGACAAAGGAAGTGTCACAACAACATCATTTGCCCTAATAAAGTTTTTCATATGTGATGCATTTGTGCAAAAGGTAATGATGAGTTAGGAAGGAAAATAACTGCAAGAGAACACAGATTTCCTTTAAACAAAGAAAAGACAATACAGGAGGATTTTTTGAAGGCATTACTAATATCTTAAATAAAAAATTGGACTTGTCAGAGAGGCAAAACCACAGCAGTGAGAATGTTGGGAATGCTGAGTGAGACTGAGCCTTTCCTGCTGGCAGAGTGGGAGGGCTAAGTCATCAGGGATACAAATAAACTCCAGGTCCCATGACATCTTACAGAACAGGTGTGAAACTATGGCCATACATAAACAAGTAAATATTTGGAGACCCTGTAAAACAAGTGTGATTCTCTTCACAAACAGCTCACTATAACTATAATTACTATAGCTACTCAGTATTGCCATTTTAAGTCTCTAAAACAGAACATTAACTACTTTTCCTTAGGTTTCTCAATGGATTTTATAGCCTTTTATGCTTTATGGCTGGAATAGTGGTTTTGATCACCTGGATTTGATATGATTAATGTTATGAACTTGTTGCATGTCTTCCAGCTTATGAATTGCTTTCCATAGCTAATGTTTGGCACCATTAAAGTACTTTGAGATATAAATTATTTATGTAAAGGGAAAATTCACTTTGTGCTGTAACCTCAGATCCTAGCAGTGGGGTAAGCATGACCTCCCATGAGAAAATGCTCAGGAAAGGCTGAAGAGCCGAGCTGAGCAAGCAGAGAGCATCACTGTGTCCCAAAGATTGACTTGCCTTAATGTGCCAAATTCATACAGGAGGATGCCTGAGGGCTCCCTTAGGGTTAATAAATTCTTCTCTAATATGGTGATGTGACATCATCAGCTGGTTCATACATGCTTTGTGATCAATTAGTAGATTTAAAGAAGGCTAAATCTTTTTTTTCTTGTCCAGGAATGTTAGGCCTTAAAAAACATGGGCATGTCAGTAAGGCTGGTTATGAAGAGCCTGAACCAGAAAGAGTCCATTCCTCTTGGAAAGGAGAAAAATGAAAATTTGGAAGTAGGCAGAATTTGAAGCAGTATTTCTGCTCATTTTTCTGTTTTAGCTTTATCTACTCAAGCAGTGCTCTTACCAAGTAAATCAAATGCCACTAATCCTCAAAAAAAGAAATAGCCAAGTGAATGTTCTCACACATGTGAACACGGACCAAAGCTGGCTTTTCCCACTGGAGTGCAGGGAGGGAGCGGCTGTGTAAGGACTCCAGTAAGCACAGGGAGAGAAGTTGTTTGTTCCCTTTAAAGCTTGGCGTATGCACCTGTAGCATCCTTTGCTGGAGCCAAGATATTAGGATGAGGATGTTTTACTCAGTCAACCATATGGTAGGGCAAAGTACCTTCCATACTGAATCCTTTTTTAATATCATGTTCCCAAATCAAACATTTTTATATAACCTCCTGAAAGATAGTTCACCAAAAAGAGTAGAATGGGTGACCTGTATATGTTGGCCCCCTTTGTCAGTCTTGCTCACATCAAGGTATGCCATGAGAACTGCACTGACATCAATAGGATGTATTGTAACACTCAGCATAAGCAAAACAGGCAGAATCTTGGCTCTCAGGATATCATGAGTTACGGAAACTGTCATTGCCTTCCCTGAGTACAGGATCAGCCTGTCATTAACTCCAGTACTTCTGTTTCATTTTCATAGAATATCAGGAAGAAAAATACTACTTAGCATAAGCAAGGATGGCAAAAACTGATCTAGCTGCTAACAAAAAAAAAAAAAAGGAAAAGAAATACGGAGCATTTACCCATACAACTGGGCATTCAGGTTACACTCTCTGGATGTATTTTCTAAAAATATTTTTCTCTCTCACCAAACAAAAATAGCTCTCCTGCCCTAGTACATTTTACAGTAGTAATGCTGTAGTAGAGATGTAGATGTAACAAGGCAAGGCTTACAGGGAGTGGTGATAGCTTTTATCAGACAGACATAACCAAGGGAAAAAAAGCTAAAGAAGCTGTCAGGCACACATGTTCCTTTTAAGGCCTGAAACTAGAGCTGCAATCACAAATCTTTTGTCTCTGGATGCTCCTGAATCTAATTTCAAAATGCCTTCCCCTCTAATCTCTTTGCTCCTCCTATGGTTTCCATAATGAAAAGAGCCTCCTATGGATATAGTTATCAATCTTCAGTCACAGAAACCAGCATGAAACCCTTAATGCTATTTCGAGAATGAAAACGGTTCCTAAGACAAAAAAAAAAATCAGCCTCTCCTGATTAACCTTATATTTAATTATTTCTGTGGTTCTCCCTCCCTGAGATTCCTAAACTATTTAGAAGTAAACCACAGCTTTAAAGATCATTTAAGTACTGTTTGATTTTCTGCCCTTTCTAAATGATTGCTCTATGACTTTTCTTTAGTTACTGAGCTCATGCTGTTGTGTAGCTATTTAGGATGGATTCATCTCCATTTCATTTCCCCAGTAGCACCACTGGAAGAAAATTATTGCCCTGGGTTGAGGGTAGAGTGCTGCGAAAGCCCAATGACATAACATTTCACAGGCAGGCCACACACGGTCTGCCATCCAGATTAGCAAATGGGCACTGGAGTCATGGACCCTCTAACCCTGGCCTGCAGGCTGAAGGGCTCTCGCCCAGGTATTTAAATCCTAATAGGGTTTAATCATTAGGGTGGGGACTTCTTTATCAGTGAACTTCTCTTTGAGATAGGGTAATAGAAACCAAATGTCTTTGATCTCAACAGAGCCAGTGTGTGCAACACAAGCCACAGTGAAAGGGAAGGAACCTGCCATCTGCCCCCTGAACTCTGAGGGACTGAAGATCCAAAGAAAGAGAAAACTTGCTTATTTTCTTCCCCATCCTTTTTAAAGTGTATTGCGCCTATGCTTTCTGTCTGAAGAGTGATTCGTGTTTTTTCTAAATTGAATTCTCCCCCTTTGCAGAGAATTTAAAGTCTGTCATGAATACCAGTGGGGCTGTCCCACAAAATGGAGGAGTGGGGATGAAACGGTTGATTTGACTCTCGGTCCTACTGTGGGAACGCTTACGGCAATATGAATGCTCTCGCTAGGAGCAATTGCTGAGGTTTTGCAGATTTTGAGGCTCGTCGTCACAGCGTTATGAGAAGGCATTATGTAACCCCATTAGGGTGTATGTAAAAAGATTTTCTAAGTGTACTAGATGCAAAATCTACTCAGTTTTACATAACTGTTCTACTAGATGTCTTGTCAGGTGGACAAGAGGACTATTTACAGTGATACCATCCGTGTATGACAACATAGAGAAAATCATAAATGTTTGATTCAAAAAGAAGTTGTGTCTGTGAAGCCATTATATCACATTTGATGTCTAGAGCTGCCCGTGATGATCCGGCTAACACCTGCCATGGTTCTGCCAGTCGCCTGCCACGGTGCTGTTCTCCTGCTCTCTCTCGCCTTCTTCACTCCTCACACAAGCGTGTGATTTGGCTATGCATTTGTAATCGAAACGGGTTACACAAAAGTCTGGTGGCTTCATTCATTGAACCTTGAAAAATGTTTTGAGTTCCTTGGTATATGAGAAATACTGAAGAAAAGTAGATTAGTGACAGCTGTAATAGCAAGTGTGTCTTTTGGCGCAGTAAGAAGGTGCATTAAAGGCTCTACCCTTCGGGCACAGAGCTCAAGTAACAAAAAAGAAGTATTCCCATGAAATATTTGCATAGCAGTCAGGTAACAATTATATACCATGCACCTATGAATGGACACACTCATTTGTGAAGCAGTTACTCTCATAAGTAATTTGTAATTGCCACAATTAAAAATATTTTTCTGTGAATCCTAAAACAGTTTTTTAATATTGACTATACACACACTTGAGTTCAGGACACAGCTCTTTGTTCTAATTAAGCCACCCAAAGTTTAGTACGCACATATGTACTTGAATGAAAAAGTTTGCAAATGCTTTTAGCAAAAAAAAAAAAAATCTCTTTCCAAAACTACACCAACATAGAAACTTAAAGGCTAGGATTTATCCAGAAAGTACTTTTTTCTTTTTGAAATTTCAAAATGTAAATCTACACCCTTAAAAACAACATGAGTCACAGCTTGGAGAGAAAATTTATAACCAAAAAAAGCTGCCAGGTTTCTAACAACCAGAATCTGGAATTCATGTCCAGGGTGTAACTCTGACTATTTCTTGACAAATCTTTGTTTTAATCTCAGTTCACCGAAAACATTTGCAACAGGAACACTTATTTTGATTATTTAGATTTAAATATGTTTTCAGTGCCTGGGAAGAGATTACATTTTGCCATCATTATTCAAGAAAAAAATAATGCTAATGCCAGAGGGAGTTTTGCTTAGAGAAGATTTGGCCATAGTATCTAATTCAGATATTTGAAGCACATTTATTTATTTGTGAAACCTTACAGACATTATTTAATTTTGCTTATTCAGCAAGGCACTTAGGCTGAAGTTTGACTTTTAAACAGAGGCTTCAGGTCTGCTGATTCCCACAGCCTTAAAGGGAAGCAAGCCTGGCCTGCCATGTACAGTTATAAGGTCAGATGCTGAGAGCCTTTCCTCCGGGTGGCTGGAATACATAGAAGTTAGATGCAAAATACCTCCAAGCAACTTAAAAGGGATGGGCTCCAGGCATGCTGGAGTCAGCAAGCACTCACCACAGTTCTACTTGCTTAACTGATAGAGCTATCTCCAGTGACAGCCAGAAGCCAGACATAATTTTCAAGACTTAATGTGCTTCTGTCTTATCTTGATGATCAGTAGCTGGCTACAGGCAACAGACAAAGAAAGAATGGGGTTGGGGGATAGACAAGATGACCCTGTTTACTTTTTCAATGGACTACAAATAGTTGGTATGTACTTGCTGTTTACTTGTAGCCCAAACAGCTGTTCCCCTGCCTCCTTATGAAACAGTCTTGAGGCTACTTGTACTCCCTTTTGTTCACAGAGGTTTGGAAACGATTCTGTGCACTCTCAGTTTAACCTTGCTTTTTATTTCATTTGGAGCTGCCTGTGATGGACAATGCAGGAAAGGGGACTCAGCTATGGCAGAAATTTGGTAGAGGGAAAACCAGCATCAGCTCAGTTGCCAAATGACTGCAAAAACTGCTTAAGTCTAAAAGAAACAGGAGCTTTTCTGCAGAGCAACAATGAAACTCCATATGTCAAATGGTCCTTCTTCCACAAAATTAAATCAGAGCAGAACTAAATTGAAACCCAGTAAAACTGACTAAAAACTAAAAAGAAAAACAGGCAGTATTAGCCAAACCAGCAAACCAATATCAACAACAAAAAAAAAAAAAAACCCAAACCAACAACCCAAACCTAAGAAGTTTAATTTTTTACCTGGGGGAAAACAGAGAAGAATGGCTATTACTACTGGCTCTCTGTGGAAGGTGCTCATCTGGTACATGGTCAATAGTGTAAAACCCTAAATTCAGACAGACTGTATTTTGCTCCCACCTGAAAGCCAACATTTGGAATTTGCTTTACCCCTGGAACAAAACCACCACCACTATTGAGCCTGCCACGCTGCTTATGATTGAAGAGCAAAATTCCACTTTCTTAATGATAATCATTCCATCGCTTCTCTCCTCCTTTCAGCCACCTTGGAAACAAACAGCTTCACACAGCATTTATCCAATACAGTGTTCACCATAAGGCCCTGCCATGCAGCACATGGGGTACAGCCTGAATGCAGTTTTGTGAGTGTGCCACTAGTAAGTCAGTATGGGATTCCAGTTCTTCCCCTAAAATGACTTTACACAACTTGTCCTGCTCTGAAGTGACAAAAATATTGCTGGACAGGAGACCCAAAAACTGAACAGGTCAATGAATGTTGAGATTGCAAAGCTCAAGAGTTGTATGCCCACGTTCGCTGCTAGCTGATTAGCAAGTCATCTAATCTTCCTATGCCCTTTTTCCATCCCTGACCTACTTAGGAAATGCTACTTACCCAGTTTTTGTATAGTATTCAGCACCCTTGTGCCTTTAGGTCATACGGTTGGAATCTGCTCTTGTAGCATCTGAATGCTTCATATTCGAATGCATTTAACTTCCAGCATCCCCACCCCCACCCCACCCCAGCACTGTTAACCATGGCAGGCTATGTGTGGAGGACCACAATGTAGTGGGGTTAAAGCTTTAAAGCTTCAGCAGGAAGCTTGTGGCAGAGTCAGAAACTAAGTTTAGGTCACACAAAGCACCGACTTTCACTAATGAAACAAACATCCCTCTCAGTTAATCAATTGACAGTAACAAGGACAGAGCTCAGCATGCCGGAGCAGTGAGCCTTTAACAACTTGCATTACAGATTTATAAGGAAATACAGTGTTTCTGTCCTTTAAAAATTAAAGCAATGCTAAAGCCATTGTGACAAATAAATTAACAAGGCCTTTTCAAAACCATGTATGACTCTTCCTCCACTGTTTTACAGATACCATATGTGACCTAATTGTTCTTTCATAAATCAAAGGAAATGTTATGAAATAAACCCTGCCCTGCAGAGTAAGGATGTTGGTCCAGCGAAGCTGTCATCAGAGTAAGGACTGCCTCTCCACAGCCTCCTTTTGCGACTCGGGGTGCACGGTTACAAGCTTTGATCCTTGTCCGAGAACCTTGCATCTCTGCAGTTAAGAGTCCAGATAAAAATGACTCCAGCCAAATATTGCAAAAAATGTTTAGATTAAAACAAAAAAATCCCTGCATCTGCTAGTTTGCTCTCAAACCCCTACTTTCTTTGAAGAAAAATTCAGTCCCAGTTCTTACTGGGGTCTGATGGGTGGCTCCTGGTTAATCTCTGTCTGTCTCCCTGGAAACAGTCAAAGGAGACGACACGGAGGTGGGCAGGGAGCAGCCTCCAGCCGCTGTTCCTGTTATCGGGATCCATCAGCAGGTGACTGTTGCTCATATCCAGGAACAATAAATACAGCCCATGGCTAAGGGAACAACCACGCAGCTTTCTTCAGAAGTCTCAAAGAGCATTAGCTGGATTCCAGATTTCGAGAAGGAAGTTTCTCTAAACCCTTAGGTCTTGTATTTTATGCTGCCTGCTCAAAATGTATGCAGACACTGCAATTCTCGTGATAGTTTGCTAAACTAATAATTTTTTTTCATTTCAGTCTTTATTCAAGCAACCTCTACACACATATATCACTATGATTAGAAATACTGTGCCCCTGCCAGCTTTTGTGCAATTTGAATGTTTAGCTGGTGTGGCAACAGTTAATCAGTTTACAGTGTTCCCAAAACAAGCTGTGTGTATATTTGCCTAACGTTTTTTTCCACGCTGTGTCGATGAGCAGCTGAGCGTTTGCAAAAAAGGAGAATCTATGGCAGAGCAACACGGGTGCAGCAGCTCATGCTTCTTTCAAGGAGTCAACATCTGATTGACCTGAAGCACTCTCCAAGCAATGGCAATCTACTTTGCATGTTCTTTTTTAATAACTGTTCTGCAAGACTCCAGCTAAAAATGATAAATGATAATGACTTGCTGTCAAACCAAGTTTCAAGGTAGCATCTGCTCATGAAGAACATCAAACTAATTAAACCTAAACAGAAGCATAGCCAGTCTTTCCCTCGCTTAAAAGTGGCTTGTGAGTGTAGCGAAAAGAAGCGTCAAATAGGTAAATTCCTTAGTAAATGATGACACTGAAAATGGCACAGGGTAAGGAATTTGACCCAGCTAACATCTTGAACCCAGTTACTGTCAGTAGAGGAATCTGAAGCTCCCATAAATGATGCTGTTTCCTGACAGAAGACGGCTAGCAAAAATGACTGAATTACAGATAATGCTCTGGTTTCAGATCCAGCCTTAAACCCAGTGCAGTCATAGGTGTCTAGCAAAGGCATTTGTGCACATTTTGTTCTCAGAGCTGGTGACGATTCCTCAGCCCTCAAGTGAGCTTCATCATTCCTGACAAACACGTAAAGTCTTGCTGTTCCCTGAGTGAATGGCTACTTTAGTCAAAACAGCAAGAAAACAAGAAGAAACAGAAGCAAAGGAGATGGCTTGTTATTCTTTTGATGGCAAATCCATGGAGTTTCCTCCACACCCTCGAATCCTCCAGGCTCCTCACTGAAGCACCATGCCAGATGTGGCCAAGCAGTAGCATGCAGCTCCTTCCTGACCCGCTGAGGACTTAACCCTCCTGCGTGGTTGGGCCCTCAGCCTCCAAAGAAAGATACCACTGTCTCACACAGAGAAAAATTGTTTTCTTTAGCATTACGAGATGATGGCCCACTGAAAGTCAGCTCGCCAAAAGCAAAGCATCAAAAGATGGCTGGCCTCCTTTGAGACATATCTGAGGCTAAAAGAAACTTTAAGGTACAGCTCTGCGGTGGTTCATGAATGACCTACCCCCTGTGAAGCCCCAGTAGGAAACTGACTCAGAGATACACAATTATTTACTTCTAAGATCGTTCCTATGGAGATGGAGTTTGTCAGGAGAGGTATTAGCTCTTATTAGATCATCTTCGTCTCACACACTCTCGTTATTCCTGTCTCTGTCCTGTCCATCAGTGGCGGCCCAGAGGCAGCTCTCAAAAATCAGACCTGCTGTGTCACAAGGCAGCATGCCTGGTCTCGGGTAGAGCCAGAGCTCGGCCCAGCACAGGACTAGCACGGGGCGGTTTGCAAGGCACTCTGCAGTGGGAAGGGGGAGAGCAAGCCCCCTCGGCAGCACCGTTCTTGCAGAGCTGTGCCGGCACAGCTAGCGACTCAATAACCCCTCATTATCTGGAGGAACAGAGTTGACTCGGGTTTTAGGATCAATCAAGTTTTCTTGTAGGTTGCGAGACACTCACAGAGAAAAACATCTAAATAGTAAGAGACCAAATACTCTATCTTAATATATATTTTATATCACTCGGGAATATGCCCGTAATTCCATGCCCCACAGGCAACGGAAGAAAGGGCTTCCTTCACCAGAGATCTTGCCACCTACTTTCAGATAGCAACCAGGTGAGAAAAGTATTACAAAAGAATACTATCAGGGCCAGAGAGGTACTTGACTAATTTCATTAAATTATGGTGTGACTTGGTAAAGACATCAGCAATGTGGATGGATACAGAAGCAAGCTGGAGAAGGGAGCCACTCATATATGCAGTCCAGTTTCACTCCAGTTGCTGAATGCCAAAGCGATGCTCAGGTGAGAGATGTCAGGGTGCCTGCAAGATCTCTGGAGCTCGTGTGAGCTGAGCTCTGTGCACTGGGCAGCTGTGCCTGTGCATAGGAGGTGAGGCTTTCAGCTTCGCTCTGAGAGCCAAGCGATACCGGGGAGCCGTTCAAAGAGGCTGAATAGTTGGCTTGGCATGTGGGTCTGCCCTCTTCCTGGGCTGAGCAGCTTCATGCTGTCATTTCGTTGCAAAATGGTAGCAAGAGCAGCTATGTGAAAGCATGGCCCCCAGGGATACCTGCATAGATTTAGCAAGAACGGACTTTTACTGAATTTTAGTAAGGCTCTTCAACTTCTTACAGAATACATGGAGCACCTGGCAAAGGGATGCTACCCTCAGGCCTAAATCAGCCCGGTTAGGTACTCAGTCCCTCTGCTTTGAGTGAGATAACAGAAACAGAGAAATGACATTTATTGGAAAAAACACAGAACTGGCAACAAAATAGGAAAAGAAAAACTGACAATTCTTTTAAATATGTCTTTAGTTCCTGGAACCTTGCATACTGTCATTTTTTTCTGACTTACTTAAACAGACACTGTCTTTTTCCCAGCAGCTTAAGGTAAAGAAGACAGCTAAGGAGGAATCAGTGGGGGTTTGTCATTGGTTTCAATGATGCTAGGATTAATAATCTAACATTTAGGTATAAACATGTAAATAATATGTAGCACATTGTGTAAATGCACAAAAAAGCTGCTGTTTTTGAAAAATGTATTTCAATCAAGCATCAGTAATACTAAATGATACACTATTATGAACATACTCATTTTAGCCTAATAATCAAGCCAGATACTTTACAGTAAATCCACCTAGGTATTATTAATATCTAAAGATTTATGCTAATGGAAATAAAAATTAACACCCATAACTAATTGGAAAAATGTTTTCATCAAATTAAAAATTTCAACAAAATGTTCTGTTTAGATCTTCAACTCTTTTAATTAATAATCTGACTTTTCTGTTCATAATAGGTAAACTACTCGTTACTCAGACCCTCTGTCACCTTAACTGATTCCCCAAATTCTCTACAGCAAAGAGCTGTTTATCAGTACTATATCAAGAACAGTAATTAAGTACTCATTCAGTAATTCTGTTAACTTTTAACTTAAGAATTGTAATACTATTTTTTGCACTACAAACAGAAAAAATACACATCTGGTATAATTTGGTTTCATACAGCTTAATGTAATTATAATTTATTAATAAATAAGTGAACCACTGCATTATTTGAGCAATTTTAAGTTCAGCCAGGTCCATTTGAAACAATAAAAATATTTCTCTATATGTGTAACTGCCTTTTCACTCTGAATAAATACTGGTAGCCAAAACAGTCCTACAATATTAAATCCACCACTGAACTTGAATAAATTAAAGATGTGAGTTCTGTAGCCATCTGATAGGCACATACTCCAATCAGTAAAAGAATTCTGTATTTTCTGGTGTCTATTAAAATCAATAGAAGTTGGGACCTTTAGCACATCACAGGGTAGGGATCCAAATTTCCAGACAAAATACTTGGTTAATAGCGGGAGGCTGTCTCTTTTATAGTGCTTGACCAAAGAAAGTACCTCTTCTACATTGTAAAACAGTGGAAGAGACGTGGGCAATTAGCACAAGCAAAACATTTTCACTTGATAAGTCAATCTGGGCTGTTTTTTCTGCCCTGTCAGCAGTGTCTGAAAACAAAGGAGACACAGCAGCCCCAGGAGACAGCTTGTCTGCCCAACAGTTTTTCTGGGGGATCTCTTAATTTCTGTTAGAAAGCACATAGCAAACCTTCTAGGTGTCAAAATTTAATATGCCACATAGCATGCTGCAGCAACTGACACCGTGGGACATGTGAAAGGCTATAGCAAATTGGTGTCTTTAGGAAACATACTTCTATACTTTGTCTCCACCTCCCTAGTTATCATAACAATCCCTTGAATAGGCAATAAGATGTGGTCTTGTCTCGAGTGATTTGAAAAGCAGTTGATAACCAACAGTTCATTAAGCTCTTGGGATATATAAACCACAAGGTTCTCAGTGTGCCCCTGCACTTGGGGGTTTGACAGCTCCCTGCTCAGCAGCCCAGGAGTCACTGGAAGATGGTCTTGACTGCAAAAATACTTGCTTTTGCTGTGAGTTGTTTCCTAAGAGTAACAACAGGCTTCGACATTGGATTATCCACTAAATGTGTAATGATACCCAAGGAGATGGACATGTGCCACAAGATTGGATACTCTGAAATGAGGCTTCCCAACCTGATGGGACACACAAGCATGGCAGAGGTTATTCTAAAATCCACCACCTGGCAGCACCTTGCGCACACGGACTGTCACCCTCACGTGAAGACATTCCTGTGCTCCCTGTTTGCACCCATCTGTTTAGATACGTAAGTACCACAGAACAGTGCAAAACTCCAGCCTTTATTTGCCAGAACAGGGATCAAATGAAATGCATGTTCATTGTAATCTAAAGGCAATCTCCACTTTTTCTGAAATAATTCTGTTAGCTTTTTCGTACTCATTGGAAAGAAAAGTACTGAAAACATGTTCCACTTCAGCTTTAGTTTGTCTTGGGAAAATGAATGCTGTTGTTAAAGGATATAATGTTTTATTTTATTGCAGTTGAAATTTTATTCTTGTTAATTTAGGGTTGAAGCATCTGTTGCAAATAAAAGCATTTTAAAAACTGTGACTTAATCCTGTAAATTCAGTCCAGCCTGTATACAGACCACTTGCATAGTTTGCACAGCTGCCGCTTTTAGAAATACATTATTATGATGTACTTTGCACAGAAATCATTGTTGCAATAGTTTCTGTTATCACTGAGTGAGTTTAACTGATTCATCCTGGTTTTTCCTCCGGCAACAGGTTTATCCATCCTTGTAGGAGTATGTGTGTTGCTGTCCGTGACAGCTGTGCCCCTGTGCTCGCCTGCCATGGACACCCCTGGCCTGACAGTCTGGAGTGTGACCGATTCCCTGCAGATGAGGACATGTGCCTGGCATCTCTTACAAAGGAATATAAATACTTGCACAAAGGTAGCTGGAATATGGCAGAGGGGAGGGGTGGCTGTACTCTGTGTTCCTGGGAATCAAGGAGATACAAGGGACACCGTTTCCAGACAGTCTGTGCTTTTGTAAATGGAGTTGTGTCTACCTGTACTGCTTCACCCTGTTCATGCAGATGGCAGCGGAAAGCGCTAGTACTTGCAGTGTAAGCTGCAGCAGACCTCAGATGATGTAGATCAGCATCGCTTCAAAAAAATAAAGTCTACGCTGAGATAGTGGAGGAAGGTGATTACCACCCTGCACAGCTATGGGCAGTATCATACCCACATACAGACAGCACACTGTGATTTATTTTGGGATATCTTTATAGACTCATCAATGGCCCTTATCATGGATGAATTTACATAGACAATAAATTGGTTCTCAGATCAGCTTAGAAAAGCTGGGATGATTTATTGTCTGATTTTCCTTAGGGAAACCTGAGTTACCATGACATTAATGTTCAAATCTTCAAACGCACTCAAGCTTATTAACTTCTGCAGAAACAGCAGGAATCGGTTGCTGCTAGCACACCCAAATTCGTATATCCACAATCCTAGTGCAGCTGCACCCAGAGTCACTGACAGAATCAGTCACCTAACCCCTTTCCCACCTACCGTAGCCGTACTAAAAATAATACTGTGTTTGTTACTGTATTTTATGCTGATAATTGAGCTTGTCAGTCTGAACAAGGACTGAATGCGCATGAAAAATGAAACTCCTTTTCATCCCTAGCCATGTTTTCAGAGAAGTGTGTAGATTTTTTATGTTATCACTGACGAATTTTGTATTTTCTCTGTCATCCTTGTGGTTAAACAGCGGGCTCTCAGGTTTGACAGCAGAAAATTAAAACGAAAGATTCTAAAAGGTAATGATGAGACTTTGTAATTTCTTACCAGTCCTACCAAAGCCCGCCTGCCAGACCTGCCCAGCAGTGGAGGAATTCTTTACACACAAAAGAGTTCTCGAAGTTTTCTGTGACAGTAACTTTGGTAAGTCCTTGCTAATACGGCTGCTATTAAAGAAACTAGCAACTTTCCTTCTAAAATGCTTTAAAATTAGGATTACAATAAGTGACAGTTTCTGCTGGGATTTCAAAGGATTAAGAGTTTGGCTGCAGAGTTAACTTTAGGTTGGTTTTCAGAATATGTTATTTCTAATCAAAATATAAGGAGGATTTCTTTCGCATGAAAGATTTATTAATAATCTAGTTTACAACAAATAGCTCTTCTATTCTTGTCTAGTTGGCTACAATGTAGTACAACATGCTTTATGGAAAATATTTTTGGCAAAAGCAGCCAAATAAGCAGGTTTGCTTTTTATTAGTGACTAAACCCAAAGTAAAGCTTTGGTGTTTTACCAGTGAACAGCGTGTCCTTGTTACTTGCGTGCATGAGTTTTTCATGATACATAGTTTACTGAGAAGGAGACTCAGAAAATCATATCAGTAAAAGAAATTCTTGCCTTGTGTTGTCTTATTGGAGCGACAGGCAATACATTTGAGTTTGCCCTAGAAAATTCCTGCAAAGCCCTTTGACGTCAGCGCAGAGACTCTCAGTGACTTTGGCTGGCATTAGATCAAACCGTATAGCGAAATTTCATACCAAAAAGTGTTGGTGGAGTCAAGTGGGGTAGGTACATGCCTATAATGAAACAGGAACATCTAAAAGGGTGGTAACAGCAAGCATTACTAGCTACTTTTGCTGAAGGGTTGCTAACACGGGCAAAGTGAGTTTCAGGAGAATTGCTTGGGCAAGCTGGGCAGCCTCGTGATACAAGAACAACACCAGCAGCTTACAATGTCTAATTATCTGAAAAGTCTGACATACATGGTGATGGTAACAATACATTACTCACTTTTCTGAAAATATGTTTCCTAGTTGCCTAATTCCATGAAAAATAAATCTTTACTACATAACCTTTATTTTTTAAAAATGTTTTAAAATGTATACTGCTGCTGGAGAAGGCCTCACCATACTCTATCAGCATAAATTATGACAGTAATTTTAAGGAATTATCCTGCTTTCATTGGTAGTGTTTCTTTCTGCATTTGGGTAAATGAAGTGACTTACATGTTTTCTTCTCTTTCCTTAGCAGTGAAAGTAAAGCTGTCCAAGAAGAGGACAGTATTCAGTGACCAAGAGTATAATATTGAATGCCAAGTGGAATTCATTACCCAGGGCTCACTCTTGCCTTATGAAACTCAGAGTATGATACAAAAGTGGCTGCTTATCAATGAAAACTGTACGCAGAGGATGACACCAACCCATCGTCCCGTGGTGTATCTCTTTGTGGGGAATATTGAAGAGGGCATCATTTTAGTAAACCAGGTTTATCGTTGGCAGAGGAGGGACTCCCAGCTGAATTTGGCCACTCAGAAGTGGAGATACCATAAATGCTTGTAAATATTTACCATGTTATTTGTAAAAAGATGATTATACTTCTCATGCCAAACCTATCTTGTAAATAGGAATGTATTATAAGTGGAATGTAAAGTCTTAATTTCCTTTTAAATTGTATTACAAGTTGACCTTAAATCCCAGTGTTATCAGGCCTCCTTTCTGTATCGTTACAGCTATTCACATCAAGTTTGAACTTGGCCAGCCATGTATAAATGTTTCTTTGAGTTATTGCAAAAAAATTTGTAATGTGTGCAAAAACTGGCATAAAACAGCTTTAATCCAGCTGACTATCTTTAATGTATTGTTCTATACCACCCACTCTGCCATTTTGTCCAGTTACCTAAACTTTCCCTTGCTTAATGTTTCATTAATTCACCTCCTTTTCTCCCATCAGAGTATTTTAAAAGAAGGCAGCCCTCTGCTGGTCGCTTTTGCCAGAATCAAAGTGGAATAAATAGGAACAAGTAACTGTAAACATGATATGGTTGGCCCCAGCCACAAGAAGATTTGGTTACTGGGCATCGTTTTACAATGACAGAGCTGAGAGTGGCTCGGTGGTAACACCTGAGAGCATAGGCTAGACACAGTTTTTGAAACTTTCTGTTCTTGCGTGACCATCTTGAATGTAACATGGTTCAACTGGAATGTAAATCAGGTCCCTGCTGCTGAAATATCCCTTTTCATTTTCAGACGCGTTACAAAAGTCAATGTATAAACTTTACCAGTTGTCTAAGTGATCTGCAGGGAACTAATGTAGTGATAATATTCAAGAAAAGCAAAATATCACAGTGGCCACATGATTAGCATCCTCGTTGTCAGTGCAATACACTGACATTAAAGGCTACATGGAAATGGACAGAACTTGATTTAATTTTAGTTTTATACATATGTATAATAGACACAAGGACAGGTAATGGATAACACATAAATGGGAAGCTATTTCAATAATACAGTGTCTATTGTGGTCATATTTTCTTGAAACAAATATGGGAAAAATTTACGGTGAGTAGCTTTCTGAAAGTCCCATCTGTAATGATCTGGGTTCCCGGTATGTGTCCTGTAAGTGCAGGTTTGTATGCATGCTCCTAATGCCAACAGCTCCATCACTTTCTACCGTGAACGGGCAAACTAGTAGAAACTCGGGGAAAAAAAAACTCGAAACGACCTATATTCAGTTTATACCATGTAATGAAGCCGCTGCCTAGAGAAAAGTAGGTTGCTCGAAAGCTCAGTTCATTTGATCCTGCTGAGCCAGTGCTGTTCCCCGCAGGGAAGTCGGTAAATATTTCAAGAAGCCCCTGTCACTGCCTTGCCCGGCTGCTGCGGGAGGGCTCCGGCGGCGGCTCCCCGGGGCGAAGGGGGTGCGCAGCCCGGCGGCGGGTGACCCGCTCGGGACCCGCGGGAGAAGCATCGGCACCCGCCGTGAGGGGGTTCGGTGCGTGTTACCTGCGAAGAGCGAGGTTCGCGCTACTCCGCAAAGATGAAGGAGGCATCACTTTCGTTCAAGTTTTTATTTTTTTCTCTTTACATGAGAGGACACCGTACAGTCCAGGGTTGTGGGTTGTTTGGTCTTGGATTTCTCACCTAGTAAAAACTTGACAACGCCTGTGGTTGAACTGTCCTTGGCGTGAAAATATAATTCAAACCGCCAGGCCTACTTCAGAGAGCTCTGGCAAAGTCGAAGTTTCTCTTTGTATGTACTTTAAGGCCTCCCGCGATACACCAGCGAAGCGTGCCGCGGCACTACTGCCGGCGACAATTAAGTTCAGGAATTTAAATGCCGCTCACCCCGCCGGGCCGCCCGCCGCGGGGCGGGGGCTCCGCTCGACACTCCCGCCGCCGGGGGAGGAGCGGGTGGGCTGAGGCGTTGCCGGCCGCGGAGCCGAAGCCCGGGACGTATAGCTGAGGCGCGCCGGTTTCCCGCCCTCGCCGCCTCCGGAGGCCGGGGCCTGCCGGCGGCCCGCTGCGGGGCCCGGGCGGCTCCGTGTCAGGGTGCCTGAGGCCGCCGGGCTTCCCGGGCGGGAAGCGAGGCGCGGAGCGGAGCGGGCCCTCGGCCCACGTTAACGCGCCCTCCGGCGGCTCCAGGGCTTCGGTGAGGTGGCCTAGCGGCCAGCTGTGGGGTTTAATCTCGCTTCGCTTCGGTTTGTTTGTTTCTCTTAAACGTCTCTCGTAGTTTTTTTGAAAGACCGCTAAAGTTTTAAGCGCAACAGATCCTTGTAATTGTTCTACCCGTGGTGTATATAATCGTGTTTTTCATACTTTGTGGCTTTATAACTTCAGTTTTCACAAGCAGCTGTTTCCTTTCATGTCAGACGTATCTGTGTGTAATGGCGGGGCCAGGAGGCCTGTGCAGGCCTGGGCTCAGATCCTTGGTGGTCTTTGTAAGGCCCCGAGTGTGGGCTGGAGGGGCTTGGAGAGATAGCATAACCCCTTCACCTGCACCAGAAACACTTGTGCCGAGGTTTTGAAAATTCAGATAATCGTGAATCCTACCTGTGTGCATCCACTTTCTAGGTCTGTGCCATTAGCTTTGGACTCCTTGGCCTTGTCAGGGCTCCTCCTAAGTAATTTTCTTTCATTTTGTTTTTTAAGAACAGTCTAAAGCACAGAATTGTTATGCAAGTAGATATGATCTGAACATGTATTCCCACTGGCTAATACAACATTAAGTTTTTTTTCATATAAGTTTACGTCTTGCCTGAAATATGTGTCTTGGGTTTTTTGTTTTGTTCTGTCTGTAGTAATGGCTTCAGGAACAGCGCTGATTTATGATGAGGAGATGACCACTCATAAACTACTTTGGAGTGAGTAAGTCACTGCCATCCTTCTTATGAATAGCTGCTTATTAGGACTTCTCTGAGAGAAGTACCGAGTAAAGGTGGTTTTTGTAAATGTGATAGGAAATACCTAGTTAGAGGTACCCTGTCGTTTTCCTAGTAAACAGAAAGTCTCCTTCTGGGGAAAAAAAAAAAAAAAAAAAAAAAATTTATTCCAAATTTGTATCCAGAGGCTGTAACGATAATCTTAAGCTGGATTTGAGAAGCTGTAGGCCTCCAGTCTGGTAGGCCTTAATAAGAAGTGTTAGCTTTAAGCATCTGAGCAGCCCCCTAAATAAAGTATTTTACACTAATTAAATTGTTCATAAAGATCTTGGAAAACACCATGTAGATAATACTCTTCAGCTGGAACTCATCAATTAAATTCAGTTAGAAATTGGTATGTGCCACTTGCTTAAATTTACATGAATTAGACCAGTACCTTTGCAGTGCTCAGAGTAACAGTCCACTGCTGTCCTCTCTCCCAAACCTGCTTCTTCTCTTTTCACCTTCATTGTAATGTATAGCTTTTCATTTCAGCATTGCTGTGTCTGTAGTTAAGCATTGCTGCTTTCAGTGGTGAGAGAGGAAACAAAAAATGATGCTGTTGTTTCTTTTTTATTTAAGAACCATATATAATCTTCTGCTTACATATTTTAAAACCAATTTTTGGCTCAATTCCAAAACAAAGAGTATTTAAAGATTTTCTTTTCCTTGTACTCTCCCATGTTCCTCTGTGAGGGTAATGAATCTTGTTACAATGAGAAGTTAAAAGCTGGGCATTTTGAAGTGTATTTGTTAGCTGTGCTGGTATGGTATTATAGTAATACGATTATTGCTTGGTTTTAGTCCTGCTTGTGATATTGAAGTGCCAGAAAGACTGTCATCCTCCTATGAGCAGCTTAAACGTTACCATCTTGTGGAAAGATGTGTCCATGTGCCTGCCAGAGAAGGAAGCAAGGAGGAGATCCTGTTGGTTCACAGGTCTGAAAATTACTTTCCTGACCATTCAGATTAATTCAGTGAAATAACAGATCTCATACTTCCAGGTCATATTTTGCTCCATTTGAAAAGGTCTGCTCCAAAACTCAACGACTTCCAGTAATTTCAGTGGAAAATGTGTCACACTTTAAAGTTATACAAATAACATTGAGTATGCTGTAGGTGCTGAAGTATGAATCTGCTTTTCCACTAAATGCCCATTCCCACTCTCTGGGTTCTTAAGCAACAAATGCTAATTTATACATAGGATTAAAAGTAAACTTCTAATAAAAATTGGGACAAGGCTTTGAAAAAGTCTAGAAAAATGGGTATTTCTTTAGAAAGATAATAACCTCCTCTTTTTCCCAAGCATCTTAGAGAGAGTGAACCAAAAAGAAAAACTTTGCAGTTAATTCTGGTGGGAGGGGAAGTTAAGAGGGCAGCCTGCCTGTTCTGAAGTCATGGCAGTGAAGTCTGCTCTGGCATTTGTCACCTTGGTGTGATGATTCTGCAACCAGCTGCAGGTGATTCTGCAACCAGCTGCAGGTGATTCTGCAACCAGCTGCAGGTGATTCTGCATGTTGCTTGTTCACTCACTTGGCCTTGTCAGGGAGTGGCAAGGACAGCCGTCTCTGAAGGGCAACGGGAGTAGGGAGCATAGCATGACAAAGCAGCCAGAGGCAGTGCCTTCATGGACAAGAGCACAATCCCGCAATATCCAAATGAGGCAAGCAGCACGGGTCCGGTGATGGTAACCAGAGTCAGCCATGAGTTTAGATTGCCAGATGAGTCCGTAGTGACATGGCAGGTCTGAGGTCAAGCTAGAGTGTCATTCCACAGGTTAGTGTCCAGGTCCAGATTAGTGGGGTTCATGGCCAGACACAGACATGGCTACGCAACGCAGCTGCAACGTAGCCGAGGGTGAGAGCCTTGTCTTAAAAGCAAGTGCCAAGGGAAGGAGGGGGGGGCCTCTGCTGAGACTTCTTAGCAGAGCTGTTTAGAGGGAGCCTCTGCTGAGGCTCCTTCTAGCTCTCTCTGTCAAGGTGACCAGCTGTACTATCTCTGCTGGTTCTGAACCCAGCAGCCAAACCCCAGGAGGGAAGGCATGTACCCAGGGCCCTGACACCTGTGATGAGGACCATAGCTTGATCCCAAGTCATGCTTAAATTTTCAGATTCCAGAACAGTATTTTTCCTAAGAACATGCTTGTTTGTTAGAATGCAGTTAGTGCTGTGTACCAATATAATTGATTTTCATAGTAAATACATTGCTGATTGGGTATGGAAGAGTCTTGATCACTATTTGCAGCAGAGTTGCTCCTGCTAGGTGACTGGGGACAAATCACTTCACAAAGCCTTGTCTTGGTTTCCATAGGTAAGCTAGAGAGAGTAGAACTCTTTCCTTTCTAAAACACTTTTAGATTGAAACAAATCTATAACTCCTATAAAAATGTTTTGTTTGTGTTCACAGTTAGTTACGAGGCTGCTGCTGAAGTTAAACTAGTAATTATACAGTCATTCAGGTTCATATGGTTTTATTCCTGTTAATGCCTTCATTTTGAAGCCACTGTTTACCTTTACTTCCATTAGGCAGCACTAGTGTGTCTCGTTTTGTTATGAAATTCTGGTTGCTTTGGCATTGTCCACCTAGAGCAATGCATATGTGGTCATTGTATCCTGGATTAGGACACAGGGGAGAGCAGATGCCATCAGCCTCCATTTCCAGCTCACTATACAAGGGCAGGAGAGCAGTGACAGGGAATTGAGGGAACATTGATGCTAGTGCCTTAGTACTTATTGCAGTCTTGAACTGGTGAAAAGAGGGAGTTAGCACACACCCAGTAAGGGATTCATTCAAATACTTGTTTTCCATAGAACAAGGGAGGACGAGGTGCACATTCTCAGAGTTACAATTCACACTCTGACTGTCAGAAGCCTAGTCTAGTTCTTGTTGGGATGGTATCTATATGTAGCGTGGATTGCAAAATAGATAGCTGCATGATGAGCAAAGAGCCTTTTTTTTTTGGAAGCAAGGCTAATTGCTCTTACTACTGGAAAAGGGAGAAGAATGTCATTCTTAAAACATCCAAGAACCCTTGCTTTCATAGCGCTCCTTATTTTTTTCCACTATATCCTGCAACTAGTGTTCCAGAGTACCTGTTGGACTTTTGGAGTCTCACAAAAAGCCCCTTTTAACATATGTTATTTCTCATTACATTTTGCATTAGAAAAACCTCTATAGTTGCTTAGTTAATTGTTGTGTTAATCTCTCTCCTCTGCAGTTCAGAACACTTGGAAGTGGCAAAAAGCACCCAGACAATGAATGAAGAGGAACTGAAAAAAGTCTCTGGAAATTATGATGCTTTTTTCTTCCATCCGGTGTGTTAAGTTAAGCTGCTTCCTCTATTGGGAGTTAGAAGTATTTGTGCTGTTGCATCTGAGTGGCACTTTTCTAAGTAGGGGAAAATTGGCAATACATTTTTTGCTATTTAAGTAGACTTGCATTTATTTATGATATTGTTATCTCTTTCAAGTTCAGTGTAATGCTGTAATTTAAAAGGGTTAAGTGTCCTGTCATCTATTCTGTAATTGTATCATGCCAGTATAGCGCACTACTCGAATTTTAGCTCTATTTTTGTCACCTAATGTCACTGTAGACCACTTAATGTCACATGTAGACATGTAGAACCTGCGATTCACATTTTCATAACAGTTGCTCTTAAATGTTGTGCCAGGTAATGGAGGTGAAGTCTTTCGTGTTTGTTTCTGTAAGGTTTCATTCCTTATTTTCAAAGATGCCATGTTATTCCACTAGTCAGTTCAATATGTCCATCTCATATTTCTTAACTGCTTCAGACAGAATATCCTTGTAAAGGATATGGTGATCACAGGTAAACCCAGTAGAAAGCACATTGGAATCTGTTATAAAATTCTGCTTTCAACTATATGCATACAGCCTCAGTTGGGTATAATTATGTCAAGACAATTTGCTGTTGGGGTGCAAAAGCACGTTGTGTGTGATTAGTTTAAAACAAGCTGATGAGTGATTGGTGACAACTACGAGTTCCTCTTTTTCAGAACACTTACCGCTGTGCCAGACTAGCAGTAGGAGCAACTTTGGAGCTGGTGGACGCTGTGATGTCAGGAAAAGTGCGCAATGGAATGGCATTAGTAAGGTAAGAAAACACGTGACAAAGTTTTCACTTCTTACTAAAATTTCTGTTATTGTGAGTAACCCTATAAAACTTTTGGTTTAGACCTCCAGGTCACCACAGCCAGAGAAATGCAGCTAATGGGTTCTGTTTGTTCAACAATGTTGCTATTGCAGCAGAGTATGCAAAACTGAAATATGGTCTACAGAGGTAAGTGCGTGGTTGATCCTATAGAAGTTTTTCATACCCAAGTATGGCATTTAGATAGCAGTTTGACATTGTACTGTTTTAGATTAATGTCTAGAGCTTTCTGGGTGTCATGTACCTTTTGGGTCAGAAAAGCATTATTCATCTGTACCTCCTTTAGATCAAGATGGCTGTGGTTCTTCTGCTGAATGCTTTCTTTTACTGTTCTATGCAGAATCCTAATTGTTGACTGGGATGTGCACCATGGGCAAGGAACTCAATATATATTTGAAGAGGATCCAAGGTTTGAAGTTTGGGGTTTGGGTTTTTTTTTTAACATTAGCTGGTTAAAGTTTGCTTGCCTCTGTAGAGAATAAGATTTTTTTAAATTTCTAAACCTAGAATCTTACAAAACATTCTCCTTGCTATTTTAGACACTCTGGTTTTTACTTGTTATAAAATAGAGGGAAAAATTAACAAAAAATAAACATGTAAATCTGTTGTACCTTAAAGAATAACAAACACAAAATGAGTAGCATGATTACCTTGGTTTGCCAGTAGTAAGATCTCTTTGTGCCAGTATTCAGGTAATACATCTATTCTCTGCATTCACAAATCTCTATTAAGTATTCAAGTAGTAGTTGGATAAAATGTGAGCTTTATATTGGTTTCAGGAAGGCCACAGAAGTAGGTTCTAGAAACAAGTCTGCTCTTCTGAAGATGCACTCTGTCTTTGATGTGAATGGAGTGCACGCATACAAGAAATTTTTAGCAGGTTAATTTTGATGTTAATTTTGGCATAGGACCTACTGTATCAAGTTTCACAGTCCAAGTCCATTAAGAGAACTAAGGAGAAAGGACAATTCTGTTTTCTTGCTTTCAGTCAATACAGTCACCAGGTTCAGGATATAAAATCAGTTTCAGAATCTTTTCATCAAGTTGGATTTGGTTTTTGTATCTTTCAGTGTTTTGTATTTTTCCTGGCATCGCTATGAACATCAGGAATTCTGGCCATCACTCAAAGAATCCGATTATGATGCTGTGGGTCTGGGAAAAGGAAAAGGTTTTAACATAAATTTGCCTTGGAATAAGGTAAATTTTGTTTACAGCACAACAAAGCAAGTGCAATAGTATTGTATCTCATGCTTTGTGTAACACTTTGAGAGGTGCACTGCTTAGCTTGCTTGGCAGATGTCTTAGCACGGTGTACCTCCTTCCTGTCAGTGAAATGACTGCTGAAAAATATGGNGGAGAGAAAAACATACACATATTTGTTTCTTCTTGAATATCTTGCCTAGCCATCTAATCAGACAGTGTTTCAGGAGATGATTACGTCCATCCTTGTTCAGCAGAGAACAGAAGCTCATGCTTAAGTCTAAAAATGGTGGATATTTATGCACTTTACTTAAATGGAGTTTGTTTTACTTGACCTCGTAAGGTTCCCTTTTCTTTAACTTTTGATGCTATCTTTCCCTAAAGTCTTGAAGAACCTTAGAAAATTTGTTATTCCAACAAGAAAATATGACCTATATTTCTCATATTTTGCAGGTTGGGATGGGAAATTCAGATTATCTTGCTGCATTTTTCCATGTGTTGCTTCCAATGGCTTTTGAGGTAACTTTTTACTGCTCTGCTATTTGTCCTTGGTTTTGCTATTCTACTTCCTAAGTACTTCTTAAGCAGGTGCCATTGAATATTTTGTAGAAATGCAGTAATTGCCGGTAGCACAGTTAACACATTATTTCTGTTGGTATGATTGATGTCCTGATCCACTGAATAGTATATATGGAATGTTAGCTTTTAAATATTCAATATAATGATCTGCAACTTCTCCAGCAAGAATGAAAATAGTATAAAAGGGTAATCTTAGTTTTTATTGAAGGAGAGTCTTTATTTGTGTTCGGGTTCTAGCTGAAATAACAGCTGAACATGGTACAGTTGAAATCCAGTACAAAATTGAAAATAGGACATAAGAATGTGCTACAACTCTCTCTGTTTTATAACAGTTTGATCCTGAACTGGTTATTGTCTCCTCTGGATATGATTCTGGAATTGGAGACCCCGAAGTAAGTAACTTGTACCTTTTGTGTTGTCAAGTCACGAATCTGTTTGCAGAATATTCCTACCTCTTAAATGTCCTGTGATTGCTAGGTGAAATTCACTTTGACCAAGCTAAAAATACATGTTTGAGTCTTTAAGCTGACCCCACCTCATTAAATACTATAATGAGACACGTAAGGACAGATTATCCCATAGGCATAATTACTGTGTTGGTTTTTGCACCTTCCTTTAAAGCAGTTGGTTCAGTATTTTGTTAGATACAATGGGAGGCAAGTGTTCCAGTATTCCAACTCAGATTCACGTATTTCAGATTGTATGGGGTTTTTTTACCAATGTTTTTGATTCAAGGTTTCATCTCTTAAAATTTTTTTCTTTGATTTAGGGTTGGATGAATGCCACTCCAGAGGTTTTTGCCCACCTTACCCATTTCCTGATGCAGTTAGCTAATGGAAAGCTGTGTGTCGTCCTAGAGGTAAAGACTTGAAATGTACTCCCAGGGGAAGGGGGTTTTTTTAGAGGCATACAGGGCAAGCTAGAAGCTAGGAAGAAAAACTTCGTAACAAAATAATTAATTCTTTTTATCTTTCTTTTGAGAATCAGGAATGCAAAAATGGCTGAGATTTGACAATGCTCTTATACATTAAAAGAAATGCATGTCTTTAAAAATAGTGGTATCTGCTACAGGTATGTTCAGTTCTTGTGAACAGTGACTAGTCTGCTGCTCTGGATAGTCCCAAACTCATTAAAATATGCTTGGTGGATAAGCTGCATTATCAATGTTTTTACAAGTATGTCTTATTCCAGGAGAGTTTAAAAAACCTTTCAGCTGAACATACTCTTACTTAATAGTGAAGCCCTTACTAAATTCCCTCTTTTTTGATTAAAAGCCTCTATGCAAGCTCTTTTTTTTTTTTTTAAGAGCTCTTTTCAAATTTTTTTTTAAACAATTAAAAACGTTTCTTCCTTTTGAAATCTAGATTTCAACTCCCTATTTCTGCTGCATGTTAGAAAAAATAGTGGCTTTTCAGGTAAATAAGTGTGTGGAAATATTACTGCCAACAAGGTCTCCAAGAGTCAACTGTTTATTAATTGATTCACTTGACCTCTGTTTTGCATGACCTTTCTTCCATCATCCTTCTCTCCAGCAGGTTATTACAGATATTTCTGTCTACTAGCTGAAGTGCAAATAAGTATCCCCTCTCAATACAGATGTTGTGACTGCTCCACAGGTGGTATGCAGCAAGCAATCTTATCATCTGCAAACTAGCAGTCTTAAATCTCCAAATTCTGCCAAGCCATTAGGACAACCATATCTTAAAAGTGTCAGGCTGTGAGAGATTTCCCTTTTACAGACACTTTAGAGGACAGTGATAGTATTTGCCTTCTAAGGAATCTTCTGCAAGAATTGTTGAAGATGGCATATCGTGGATAGGAATGGAGAAGGTGTATGTTCCCAGGGTTTTCATGGCAAAGTCATGACTGATTTCCAAAATGAGTGGAACTGTGATAAAGTGAGTTGAATCATTGGAAGCCAGTGAAGTTCAGCCTCTAACTTACTCTTTTCATATTGAAAATCACTGACTTGGATGTACTTCCATGTCAACTTCCATTTCTGTAAATTCAGATATATTTCAAAAGCTTAATTTATTTTCCAAGATGATATTCAGATAGATATTACAAGTACTTGTTCCTTAGGTGACACAAAATACTTTTTTCTAGGGTGGATACCACCTAAAGTCATTGTCTGAGTCAGTCTGCATGACTGTAAAAACTTTGCTTGGAGATCCTGTACCTCAAATAACTGGAGAAATGGCACCTTGCTTAAGGTAAGCATATGAAGAATTTTAGAACAAACTGTGTACTTATCAAAGAGACTGAAGACTTGCATGCTTCGAACATTTTGCTGAAGCAAGGTTTTAATCTGGTGCTTTATAATATATTATCTTCTGCTCTGGATAACTTGCTTTCCAAAAAAGTCACCCAAGGTACAGTTTTATATACTTTTGTTTCTGAAATGATTTAAAGTTGCGAGAACTTAATGGTTTAGAATTTTATGCTATTTATCCTTCGGCCTTGTTATCCTTTGGAGATCCATCTCACTCAAGGCTGAGACAAATCCTGCTGTAATCAAGGCAATGCCAGTTAATAACGGCCAGTATTTGGGAAAATATGTAATTTCAAGGATTAGTTCTTCTGACTCCAGAGCCACTTCAGTTGCGGTGGTACAGCAATAGCAGGAGCTGACCTTTCTCTTATCGGTGAGAGCTGATGCTGTGCAGAGCCAGTCTTGATGACTGCTTGTGCTTCTGGAATTCAGAGCATCAGGGCCTGGGGTGTGAAAGCACTTGACTCTGTGGAGCTGTACTAGGATAATTAAACTTCGGGTCTAACTTTTTTGGAGACAGTAAGATTGTGTTTGCACAATGGTGAATCTGACCTAGTAAAGCACTCTGAACCTTAGGCCTGAATCAGTCCCACATCTAAACAGCATCTTTCTCTCTACCTGTCTGTACTGTCTTCCACACCTCCATGTTCCATCCTCAGTCTCCCTCCCACCTCAATAGCCATCCTGTGCTTTTTTTCAGCAGTAATGCTCCTCATGCGTTTTGGTGGCAGCACCTACCAGTTGGCTGTGTTAGTTAAAACTTGGAGCTCAGTCAGGGAAGCAGTGTAGATACACACAGGCTATGAGCAGAGTTGGGTTTGGTAAACTCTGATGGAGCAAAGCTGGTTATTTTGCTCCCAGCACATCCCATAGCCCCTGTATCACCTCTTTTTCTTCTCTACCAACTATAGTATCTCAGGTTGCTATCATCCTAGGTAATAGAGAATTGGTCATATATTTATCCATTGTATCAGTCCAGCTCCTGAACACCTTACAAATAATCTCCAAGGACAGAAATTGTCCTGGATTTAACATGACCTGAATTATGTTTGTATGATAGCTAATGTAATGGGACCATTTGCCTATAGTGCTGCAAATACCAGTGATAATAAAAAAGAGATTTCAACACAAAGAATAGCAGGGAATGTGATTTACTTGGTTCCTGAGCAGATAGTCTTGCTTTTGAGTAAATCTAACTACATCTCTACATTCTGTAGATAAAATCTCTGACAGAGCAAAGACAGGCAGGTGAAATCTTGCCTTTCCTGAAGTCAGGGACAGGGTGCTTCCTCCAACAGCAAGGTTGGGATTTCACTCAATATGTGTACATACTGCATGTATTCTTTACTTTTTTGTCTCTTGAATCTAATCTTTCCAAGCAGTCTGCCCATTGACGCTTTTTCTTTTTATCTTTTTGTCCTGCATTCTTGGAGTAGACTAGAGCTTGTTCATTTTCAGTTGGATTTTTTGTTTTTGCTTTTTCATTGAGGTAAGTTTTGTTTCCTGTATTTTCATTAGTGCTGATACTGTTAATTCTGTTTCTTTTGTAGTGCTGTTGAATCTATTCAAAATGTGAGAGCAGCACATAAACGCTACTGGAAATGGTTGATGTATGAAGGTAATTACTCTTCTCTTTCTTCAAGCAAATGGGATTGGTAAATGGATTCATACAGAAATTCAAAATTACTAAGATTAATACCAGTGGATTAAAATAATTGAACTACCAATTATTCATCAAGTGATTGATGAGGCACTGTGAGGCTTCATTCAAGGCCGTGTCTTCAGCTGGTCTGAAAAGAACTTCTGAAGCTGGCAAACATCACACCAAAAAGTAGTGCTTTTATATCTTTGAGGATGCTGTTTCCTGTGTCAAAAATACGGGCGTAGCAGCACTGAAAAATAACATACATGGCAGGAAACATTGTAGCTGGTGCATGGAGATAACTATGCATACTATGAATACAGCAGAGGTACTCTGTTTTGTAAATAAATGTAACCAAATATTAACAGACTGCTCAGCAATTAATACATGTCAAACCCCTCTTTTTTTTTCCTTTAGACACATCATTTTTACAAAATTTGAGCACCAAATCGCACTTACTAAAGAAGGCTAATCCAAATCCCTCCACAGAACATGAATCAAAGATAACTAACAATGATGAAACTGTCAAAGTAGAAAGGTTTTTGGAACTGCACATGAAAAATATTCTATTTCCAGTGCCTCCCGTCAAAACAGCAACAACTGACTCTAAAGGTTCAGCACATTTGCTCCCTGTACCTGTTCATTTTGTGAAGGAAATGGACAAAACTGAAATAAAAGCTCTTGTCAGGTTGGTCCTACCTACTTAATTTTCAACATAATTATGAGGATGAGAAGTCTCTGTACAGACTGTCATTTACCTCTGTTTCTGCCATGGTATCTTTTTGGCCTTAGTCTACTCAATTATAGCCAGAGTTTTTTTCTTTGAAAAATGAAGACATCAGTGTTGGTAGTCATTCGTAGTCTTGAAGTCCTTTAAAGAACTAATTAGAATACTTTTGGAGAAAACTATTTCAATGGATACAGAAAGGTTAGTGCAAATATATTCATTTAGGAAGAGATTTGCTAGGAAGGTGCCTTAAAGCTGTGTTCGCTTTTAGCTGAGAAAAATACCAAACTGGTCTGATTTGAGAAGCTCAACTTTTTGTCTTGGAAAGTCTAATTTTGACAAAATTCTATTTCCTGAATACTGTCAGACATTGTTTTCTTTCTAGTGCAGAATGGAGACAGGTTCAGAGAGCTCAAGACTGTCAGGCAACAGTGTTGTCATCTTCCTGCTAGAGCTGGTTTTTTGAGAATGAATGTGTAGCACCTATATGAAATGTACCCTGTCAATACTAACTGCCAACTACCATATCAGTGTTCTCTTTGAAAGCATTATTGCCTCTAACCTAGTTTTTCTTCATCTAATTTATTTTACAGTGGCTTTTATGCAGACATTGTGAAAGAGGACAAAACTTTGCTCTCTCTTGGCAGTATGTTGGCCATTCTAGATAAAATACTTAAGAAGGAGGTAATAATAAACTGCTTTGATCTTGGGGGCTCGGGAGAGAGCTGGATTCCTCTGATTTCTACTTCTACTGTATTGTCATCCAGATATTAGTTACTGTGTAGTTCACAACCCCACTAGTCTTAGCTAGAATGAGCTTAGCTACGAGAGTGAGCATGCAAGATGAGACAACAACTCTTTAGGGATAGTTGTTAACCCCAAAACATCTCTCTAATGATCTTTGGGCAAGACATTGTCCTGCTTTTCTGCAGTCACAGCATGTGAGTCAGTAATAGCCTTCTCATCACTCTTAGACATACAGGTGAGCCAGGCCTTCACTCTTCCAGTTGAGGGGAGCAGAAGTTAGTTCATCAAGCACCAGTGAGCCGCAACAAGAAATCTGAGCAAGAAATGTAAAAAATTTTCCTGTCTCAATGCACAGAGTTTTGCCTTCTGTCTTTGGGAGAGTTTACTTCTGCATTACCCTTCATTACAAGTTGCCATGCTACGTGCAGCTGCTTTAGTAGAGCTGTTGAAAACAACATCGTATGCTGTGATTCTGAACAGAGTAGTTCCAGTTCAGCATTTTGATTCTTGCAGGGTCAGGAATGAAGGGAAGGCAGGCTTAGAGTGTGCACGTTTGTATTTTTGCGTCTTCAAGTTTTTCTACATAGAGAAAAACTGCAAACAAGAAACCAAAATATTATTACACTGTAATAAATCAGTCTGTCCCTTGGAATGAAAATCTCTATAGTACCAGGCCTGCAAGGAAGAGTGACGGCCAGAATGGCCTCTTGTAAGCCATCTTATTGCTGTTGGAAGTCATGAATGTAGATGTCGGGGACAATTTTCTAACACGATAGACTGCATATACCTCTAGGGAAGCCTATAAATAGATTAAAAAAATCTGACAAAAAGAAAGACGTTTTCATGAGTTGCAGATGCTAAGCTAAGCTTTTTGTGTTGACGAAGAGGAGGAGTGAGGAGGGGGAGCATGCATTATCTTTTTTTGCTTAGCTTTCCTGGAGCATTCAAAGCACTACACAACACAAATTTACTAAGTCTGCCTTTCAGTGTTATACTGTCACTGTATTTTTCAGAAAGGAATAGCTTGCGTAGGTTAAAGGAAGAGTCAGAATTAGAATTCAGGGACAACCTCCTTTTTCACAGGATGTATTTTTCTGGTGCAGTTTGCCTACTGGCACACTAAGTGTATCCAATCTGCAGACTATGGAGAGAACCAGTAAAGATGACCTTCCCCTGCAAAAGCTATTTTTACAGTTACCTTTCAGCATAGCACCATACTTTTGAAGTAATAGAACAATTCTTGGCATAATAATCAAATATGACCTTTCTGTAGAAAATGAATTAATAACATTTTCTTAATGCTACTGTGATAGATAATTAAGATCCCTTTCACACAGCTGTAGCTTTGTTTGAATGATACATAGAAAGAAGTAAAAATACAGTTGTTACAAATAAGAAATTACATCATCTTGTGCATCATTAATTATTTCTGAATGAAAATTATATTTTATAGGTATGCAATGGAATTGCAGAATCACCCACACCATCTATTTCTGTTGCTGTTGCATTAAGACATTCTGTTCGTTTTGGATTTCAAAGGTAAATTTTCATCTTTTGCATTTGGGGCCTTTTGACAAAATGTAAAAGTAAGATAAAAGTGTGTGAAATATGGCAAATTGCCTTTGAAACGTTAATTTTAAAACAAATAGCATCTCCATATGCATAGCATTTTCAGTATGTAGTACCAACAACGTTGTATATGCCAGCAAAGACTTTTGCCTTACTGTCATGATTTAACCCCAGCTGGCAACTAAGCACCACCCAGCTGCTCACTCACTCCCCCCTCAGTGGGATGGGGGAGAGAATCAGAAGAGTAAAAGTGAGAAAATGTGTGGGTTGAGATAAAGACAGTTTAATAGGTAAAGCGAAAGCCGCACACACAAGCAAAGCAAAACAAGGAATTCATTCACCACTTCCCATGGGCAGGCAGGTGTTCAGCCATCTCTAGGAAAGCAGGGCTCCATCGTGCCTATCCCAACAGTTACTTGGGAAGACAAATGCCTTTACTCCGAATGTCCCCTGTTCCTTTTTCTTCTCCCAGCTTTATATGCTGAGCATGACATCATACAGTCTGGAATATCCCTTTGGTCAGTTGGGGTCAGCTGTCCCAGCTGTGTCCCCTCCCAACTCCTTGTGCACCCACAGCCTCCTCACTGGTGGGGTGGGTTGAGAAGCAGAAAAGGCCTTGACTCCGTGTAAGCACTGCTCAGCAATAAGAAAAGCATCTTTGCATTATTAACACTGTTTTCAGCACAAATCCAAAACATAGCCCCATAGTAGCTAATATGAAGAAAATTAACTCTATGCCAGCCATAACTAATAAAATTACCAAAGGCAAAACATTTGTGACTGCTGTGCTAGTCTACATTTTCTTTGTCAGATTTTGATTGTTTTTAGCCTGAGGACATTTTCTTGGTTTTGTTTTTTCTCCCCAGTATTTGGTGGGAGAAAAGGAGTTCCCTTGAGCTGTCATAAATGTGTTTTCTTTATACTTCTAATAGACCAGATTCAGAAACAATATACATTCTTTTTTATGCATCTAATCTACATGCAAACTCTTGAAGCAAATTGCACTAATTGAAAAAAAATTACTTGTAAATGTGTGCATATTTTTCTTCTCTTTCTGCAGAGTGCTTTGTATATTTGTTGGAGACATGCAAATCATACCGAACACAGAAGATGGGTGAGGTTTCTCTTTGCTGCAGGGATTCAAATCCCAAAGGCTTTATAAATGTTCATAAGTGTCCATATGTATGATGAAATCTGCACTAAGGAGTCAGTCATGAGCTGATGTTCATTAAGCTTAGCTTGAGACAAAATACAAAACATCACCAAATATGTCTCTAAAGACAAACTGCTATCTCTAAGTGCCACTTTGAGTATAGTGGTAGGTTTAAAGTACAGTCTGTCTATATTTATTGACAGTTAGATCATTATTGATAACAGAATATTGAAAAGACAAAGTAATAAAGAAGGCAATTATAAATTATATAGGGTGTACCCCCTTATAACTGCAGGGGGCACCTACTGCTGATGCTGAGTTCCTTACTGAAAGTCATCTTTACTTACTTACAACTTTTATTGCCACTTCCCCTTTTTCTTAAAAGTAATTTGCTCATAGTCTTTAATACTCTTTTTACATTATGGCATGTAGTAATGCAAATAGTTATTTGCTCCTGTGTTATGAATTAGTATTTAAAGAATGATGAAAGAAAAGATCTTTTTATCTCATTGGAAGTTGTTTGTTAATACTCAGATGTGGTTTTTATATTTACAGAAAAATACTCATGATACATATTTGTGAGAAAGCACAGTGTGGAACAAACAGCTCCAAACACTATATTTCTCTAAACTGGAAAGAGGTAAGATTCGCTTTCTGGAAACAACAGAAGAGGAAAACTTCTTTAACAGAAATAATAGAATATATTTACAAATTCATAAAATTACACTGAGAATTACATCCCTCACTGCAATTTGGACCTTTGAAAATATTTCCTTTTCTTGCCCTTGCCAGGGTACTACTCCTTCACAGATCTTTAGAGTGTATTAGGATGCATAGGTCTGAGAAAATCTTTAGTAGCTACTGTAGTTCATCTTCAAGAAGACAGAGTTACAGTGCAAAGACACTAAGGAAAAGATGAGTAATCTGCATGTGTAATAGGAAAATTGCTGTGACAGTAGATCAGTATCCTGTTTGCTAGATCAATCAAAAGCTTTTTGAGATTAATTTTACTGTTTTGTTTTATATCTGGGAATTTGGGGCTTTACATTTGTGCTAAACAGTTTCTCGTTGTTGTTAAAGGATGCTGAAGGAAATGACTTCTTTTCTGCTGTACTTGGATTCATTCTTCCTGTAGCATACAGTTATCAACCTAACTTGACAGTAATAGCTGTTGGACCAAATAGGAGCCTTGGAATAAGTGGGATTTCTCTGCTTTTTTCTTTACTACAAGGATTAGCCGAGTCTCGAATTTTTGCAGTGATAGAGGTAAGTGGTGCTAAGCCATGGTACTTCAAAGTGCCTAGGACAGAACTCAAATCAAGCAGCAGCATGCTTGGTATGAACTGCTTCAAGCTGCCCAGTAGAAAATATTGGCTGTACCTATACTGTCTTTGGTACCCCTGAGTTCATGACGCAAATAGCCCAAGCTTCGATCTGGCGTGAGAAAGACCAGACACGGATGCATACTGAGCTATAGGCAGCCTGCATGACTGAGAAGCTGAGGCATGAACGCAAGCCCATGGTTACGTCTGTAGGCAGTAGATGTTCTGACAGTTTGCCACAGTTTGGGGATTAACTTTCCTTTTCACCTGGAATTCACAGCTCAGAGTTCTCTCCTGAAAAGAGACACTTCTTGTCTGTTGATTATATGGCCTCTTTCCATCAAACGTGATTGAAACCAGCCCATTGCCCTGCTTATCACAAAACACTAAATTTCCTATCCTCCTCTCCCCCATGGTGTGTACTTTATCACACATGACTTCCATCGCGCAGAAAATAAATCAGAATGGTACCTATCCTTTAAGTGAACTTAATTGCCATAATGCATAACTGAGGACCAATCTACCCAAGCTTTGTGTTTCTGTGGAGAGCATGGGAAAGGAAATAAAGAGTATACAGATCTTCCCCTAGTTTAGTGTTTACATACACTACCACTTTAAGGATTTCTGTATCCAGACCAGAGTGTGGTAAAGTGCCAGTGAGCGTATCTTCCATGAATTTGTCTAATCTCTTGAAGAACTCAACTTACATTCTTGGTCTCTGCATATCCTGTGGCTGTGAGTAACACAATTTCTCTGTGTGTTCTGTGAAACAGTAACTTCTGATTGCTTCTCTGCCTTCTAGTTCTCCTTTAATGAGAAACAATGAATGATTGTTCATATAAGCTTATTCTAATCTGTTCCTTAGCAACTATCCAGTTAAAGAGATACTATTCATTAAGCTGCCCATTAAGTGGATTTTGACATACTTTATTCTGTAGTCTTCTCAAATGTTATTTAATTTACAGTGCTGATACATAAATCTTCTAAGCTAAAATAATTTGTATATTGATATGCAGTATACATAAATAGTGTATTTGCACATTACTAATTAGGAGTATGAAAGGGAAAGAATGATTGGTATTCTGAAGGGTAAACTCAGAGATAAAAAGGAAGTTAGGCATACATCTTAAAACAATCACTGATACTTTTATATTGGTATTCTGCAGGTAACTCCATAACAGGATTATGTAATGTGTGGGGATTTTCTAAGGCATGTGCTTGGCTTTTTAGAATAATTAGAAAAAATACTTCTGTCTGTTAAAAATAAAATAGAGTTACAGTCTTCCAAATAAATGTTAATAATCTTCATATACTATTGACACTTCAGAATATAATTTCTGCAAGCAAATTATATTGATTTAGACTGTCAGGAGTCCAAAAAAGTCACTTCTTGATGAAGCAAAATACATCCCTGTTTTCTACCAATAGAAAGTAAATGATGCATGAAGTAAACAAGCTCCATGCTGCCCTTCCCTCCTAACATTTTCTACCTTTAACCCGGCATTATTTCTTTTCAATCACAAAAGGAAAACTGATATTCTTTCTCTAGTTGGAAGAAACAAGTTTTACAGGAGATAAAAATTTACCTTTCTTCAGAAAAAACTTCGCCATTTTGACACACTTTTATTTGAAAATGGAAAGTTGCTCATTCTTGCTACTAATACTAACAATTACAAAAGCTTGTTTTAAAGTATTTCATGTATTACTGAAACAAAGAAAGTTTGGTTCCCAGGAATATTTTTTTTTTCTTCTTAAATAGGACACAGAGATAAATGTAATGCAAAGTGTAGCCAAAGCATTAGTGGGTGCTTCTGCACCTCACTTTGGAGTTTATGTACCTCCTACCCAAGAAAAAGTAAATGAAATAAAAATATTAAGAGACCAGTTTCAGCAGGAATGGAAAATGCTTCAGTGTTCAGGTAAGTTGTCTATTTTTATCTTTAGTTCTTACTAATTATATGCAGGTTTCTGAAAAGATGAAAAAATACAGCTGGATCCTGCAAGTCAGTGGGATAGTGAAGTCAGTGGGAGCACACTGATCTAATGTGAAAAGGATGAAAATCTGAATGCTTTTAATTCTGCCACTTGAGCCAGAAAGCACCGAATTTCACAGCGTAACAACTGTACCCTTGGGACCTTTGAATAGTGTTACTCCAAAATTTTGAAATGAAACTACCAAAATATTATGTGCTTAATGGTTAATAAGATGTGCACTCGCTCTGATTGCTAACATGTTTTCTGAATGTAGTGCCAAATCAGGTGACACTTTTATACATTTAACTTGTCCACAAATAACTTCACTTAACTCAATAGTGATTAGTCATGCTTAAAGTACACTTCACAAGTAGCTGAGGATCAGGTACTGCATTTGTTTAGGAATCAGATTAGGCAGGTATGTATGTTTTCAAGCATACTTGTCTAGAAACATTTCTCGACTGAATAACTTTAGTTTTTCAACTGAAAAAGCAGTGATAAAGGTGGGCAACTCTCTCTGCCCTGCTCTCTTTCAGAAGAAATGCCCAAGAGCAGTGGTCTGGTTCCAGTTAAAATGTTCTTACGAGGTCAGGAATTGTGGTATGAGCTTGATTAATAACTGTTTTTCTTATTGCTGTTCTTTGCAGTGAAGGATGGGATGTCAAGAAATTGACTTCACTTCAGAATCATTTTACACAGCAGAAGAAAAAGAGAATGTGTTGCTGTTCATGTTGCCTTTTAAATCATCAGGAAAAGAGATGGTCAATCTCTAAACAGAGTAAGAGCTATTCACAACTCTTTCCTGTTTTTTTAAATACTTAAAATCTGTTATTTTTGGCTAGAGAATTGTGCTTGCAAATTCTATATTGGCACTAATTATTCAAGACTGACGCTTGAAAACAACTCCTGTACATCATTACTGCAAACTAGGGCCGGTGTCATTTGTGACATTATAAAGTCAGGCTTGCATATGCAGTAGCTTGACTGCATGAATGTTAAGGAAGTCCGGAAGACAGGCATCTGAAATAAGCAATCATAATAGCCAAAACATTTTATTATTATTCAACATAATACCAGAGTGCTTGTGCTGCTGCCACCACCACCATTTCATTGGGAGTTTAAACTTAATCTGGAGGACCTGCTGTTAATGAAATTTCATTTCATAATCTGATTTAAAGGATTCACCTAACATGGTCTATTCTTTTAATTTTTCTAATGCATGTGCATTTCCTACATCACACCTGTCATGATTAAGTTTAATTTCCTGAACTGTGCAGGGCATGAGAGAAAAAAGAAAAATGTTTTGCATATATAAAATGACAAATACGTAATTGAACAGACCAGTGTAAAGAGGACTCCACTCTGCCCTCTTTTCAAACATAAATTGTCTAACAAATAAGTACCCTAAACCCCCAAAGATTTTGTAGTGGTCTAAGGCTGACATGATGTGAATTCTCAAAATGAAATAAACATCCCAAGGCAATAGCCATAGTATGCCTCATTTTGCAGCATTCCAGATACGATTTGGTGCTTATTTTCAAGAGCACTTTTCTATGATTGTGACTTCAATAATGTGACCTTTGATTTCAAACGCTTCGAATTACGTTCATACTGGTGTTGCTACTGGGATCAACTTTTCATAATTTGAATAACTAAAGCTGTCTTTGCAGTTGTCTTTGTATAACTGTTCCCACTGACTGATGCCCTTCTCATTCATACTGGTTTTCAGTTATTGCTGGATAGGAAATGATACCCAATCCTTCAACATTTTGCAATGAAAATCTATTTCAAAAGAAACTAAAAGCCACGTCAGACATTTTTCACAAACAAAAGTTGAAGAACACAAAGATGTTCTGTTTCAGTTCAGAATTTCTTTGAACTTAACTTAAAACTCCAAATAGTATTTACTCTAGATTGGAAACTGGGCAATAGCCAAACTTGAGCTTCAAAACTTTTCAGAACAGGAGATTTGTTGGTTTATT